>VZQC01008246.1:137892-154238 GCA_009823505.1 Rhizomys pruinosus | reverse complement strand
ATCTCAATATCTACCATTAAACATAATCAGCATCAGTGAACAGAATGAATCATGCACTACAGTCTAGTTTCGCTTAGTATGCCAAATGATCACAGTGGAATGGGCTCAGCTGTAGTACAGTTTTGGCTAGGACAATACAAGATATGCTTATATGTTTACTCTGTTCTTATAGAAGGGTGTGATTGCAAATTGATCTCACTGCTGATTTTCCAGGCCCACCAATTTGTTATTCATTTAGCATATTCCACAAGGGTTTCTCAATCACCTGTTAATTGTCAAATATTCTGTTCTCGGGATACCTTGATTGATATACACAGCACGTCCCCAAGGGTAATCACAGGGCTAGGAGCTTCAGGATGTACCTCTGTAGGGAAGCTTGGAGAACCACAGCATCTTCACTTCACTCCCTCACTCCAGAGGAGAGCGATTGTTACTGATCCAGGGCATAGTAGAATACTGTGCATATATCACTTGGTTAATAAGTCGATAATGAAGTTGCTGAAGAGCTGTAGACAAACCTGAATGTTTGGAAAAGAATGTCCCTGTGGGAAGGAAGTGATCTTATACTCACCCTAATCCTCTCTAGGGTCCATCAGGCCATGGGTGACAATAGTCAGTTCTCAGACTTCAGAATGGTGGAACAATGCCTGGCTCTGTTGTTTCTGCTTTGAAGAAGTTTCTAAGTCTGCCTGAATGAGGAAGATGTGCATAGTTACCTAATGTGTGGAATCATGGGAAGTCTGTGCCCTCATCGGGTGTCCCTCTGCATGGGGTGGAAACTCCTGGACATTTAGCTGGATGAGTCCTCACACATTCATTTGTTAGTTCCCATTCCTAGCATAGAGTGCAGGACCTATTATAGAATTAATAAATATCAGTTGAATGAATTGGTACTGAGTTTCTCTATTTTCACCTTGTAGTATTTGTAATCGAGTCCAGAAGCAGAAAATCCTCCCTTCCTTCATTAAGAAATAAGTAACATTGGGATTACTAATTTATAGAAATGAAGATATAGCTTTGACTTTTTACATAAAATGAAAGCACTGCTTCTCTGGTAGTGGTTCCTGTAAACGGCCTTGCAGGGAAGTCCTGTGGGCATCCATGGATTGGAACGAGTCTGTCGGTCTCATCACTTGGTCTCTTTCTCTGGCATTTTCCCTCCTATTTTCCTATCGTCCCAAATTCAAATAATCGTAGAGAAAGGAGCTTAATGTGGATTTTCAAGAATCCTATTGTCACTAGCAATAAAGGAGAATAAAACATGGCCTTACTTTTTTGTTACGTACCATGTACTACATAATAGATGCTTTATTAATTTTCTTCCAAGCTAGAGCTAACTTTTTTTTCTTTTGTGCTGGAGAATTCTGAAATACGCCTACACCTAAATGTAATTCTAATCAGTACTCTCATGTGTTACTTAGATAAAATGAAAAACAAATGGGTATTTTTTATTTGCTTATATATATTTTTTGAGACAAGGCTGCCCTGTAACTCTACCAGGTATGGAACTGTCTATGTACACCAGGCTGGACTCCATCTCACAGAGATCCACCTGCCTTTGCCTCCCAAGTGCTGGATTAAAGGTGTTTTCCACCACTCCCAGCAAAAATTACTTTTTATTTAGGAAATTTCTTATCATGTTTTTTAATATTTGTATTGTTTTCTTGTCTTTTCCTCCATCATATTATTCCTCAATAAGAATAAAGATGATGGCCAGGATATTTAAAAAAATATTATTGTGTATATGTGTATATGATTTGCATGTGTGGCATAGATCTTTCCTTCTACCTTTATATATGTTCTTGGGATTAGATTCAGGTCATGAGGCTTGCACAGACATGTCTTTACCCACTGAGTCATCTCACTGGTCTGCAGCAGAAAAATTTTAAAAGACAGTGTAATAGGTGCTTGTTACCAGATACTGGAAGTAGAAGGGTTTTGGTACTGTTGATTGTAGGGATTCTGCTTGGCAGAAGCACTCAAGAAGTCAGCTGGCAACCCCCAGCCCTCAGACTGGAGATCTGCTGATCTCCTGCTTGCCTTTAAAACCTGCCTGGCGCCAACTGTCTTTGATGGTTTGGGCAAAGCATTGTCACATTCCCGTAGTGATCTGGAGTATATGGTGTGAAATCTTGTATGCCCCAACCCCTACAAGGTACAGTATAAATATCCTGGATTACAGCAATAAACTGAGTTATTACCTTGTGGAATTCCTCCTGGTCTTGTCCTTGAGTCCATCCTTTCCTTGTTTTTTCTCTCTCTATTTCTTACCCCTGTGCTTCACATCCTATACTCTCTCCTTGCCCTCTCTACCAGGGCTAAGACCCTGGTCATTGACCAGCTGGCTGGAATGATCTGGGAGCTTGTAGTCCTGGGAAACTGCGAGCTCTGGTCCAGAGAGGAAGAACATCTCAGAAGGCTACACATAAGGCATCATTTGATGGCCTATGGATACACTATGCACTCAGAAACATTCAAGTAGGACATAATGTTTTTAATACACAACATGAATGATATACATGATGTTAAGAATCACTAATGGCAGTTTTAGACTCATTCCAAGGACATGATTATCCCATCATGGTACAAAGTCAAGGTCCATCTAGACTATTTTAAAACTGAGTGCTAAGCTCTTCAAAGGAAACCAACAAGAGTAAAAAAAAATTCTAAAGTTTTCAAAAGGAAAACCACGAATTGGTTCAGTGAATTGCTATTTTCACTACCTTGTACATTCGTTTTTACTCTTTTCATCCATATTTCCTCCCATTATCCCAACATGGGGGTTTGAATGAGGCATCCTCCATAGGCTCAAGTAAGTGAACACTTAGTTAGTTGGTGGCACTGTTTGCAGAGGTCCAGGATGTTTGGCCTTTAGGTCAGGAAGCATGTCAGAGAGGCAGGCTTTTTGAGAGTTCATAGTCACGTCCATTTTCAGTCTGTCTCTCTGCTTCCTGCATCTGGTTGAAGATGTGAGCACTCAGCTTTTTGTTTGGGCTGTTTTGTGCCATGCCTCCCTGCCAGGATGGATTCTTTTCCCTCTGGAACCATATAAATTCTTCTTTTTTAAAATTTTATTTATTTTTGTATGTGTATGAATGTACTGTCTGCATGTAGGTTTGTGCACCCGTGTTGTGCAATGCCGTGGAGGTCAGAAAAGGGTGTCGGATTCCCCTGTAACTGGAGTTCTCCTGGAATTGGAGTTATAGACGGTTCTCAGCTGCCATGTGGGTGCTGGGGATCAAACCCGTGTCCTCTGTAAGAGCGGTTGGTGCTCTTAACCACTAGACTATCTCTCCAGCCCATAAATTCTTTTTTCTACAAGTGGCCTTGTTCATCACAGCAACAGAAAAGTAAGAATACACCCATGGATTATGTTGAAGCAAATATATGCACCATAAGGTTTTATCTTTATATATTTTACTATATATTCCTAAAAGGAGAGAACTCTTTTAGAAAACCCCAACATTAGTATCATATCTAAAACTAATACCATTTATTGATCATAAAACATTGGCTTGGTATTAAAAACAAAAGGATTCAAATTATTTCTATAGTATAACTGAATAGAAGCAGAGTAATTCCCATATACTGGTTGATGACATCAATCACTTAATTTCTTTCAGTTTTTAATAGGTTCCTTCTCCTTCTCTCCTTGTAATAACTTTTATTGGGATAGTATATTGTTCATCTTGTAAGATTTCTCTAAAGTCTGTATGTCTTTGGACTGCACGTGTATGGTACTGTGAGACATGTTCCTTGGACCCTTGTGTTATTTTCTTTCATATACATGTATATTCATACATTTGTGTTATATTGTGTATAAATTATTTTTATACATGTTATAATATATGCATGTTATATTGTATGTATGTTGTAAATATACTTCATAATACATGTATGCTAAAGCACACATACATCATATTCATAAGTGATATGCATATATGTCTGTGTGTATGTACATGTACATATTTGTGTAAATGTCCTGGGTTCCTTGGCTGATGTCAGTTAGCTTTATAACCACAGTGAAATTTCAGGCTGATAATTTTATTTACTTATTATTTAAAAATTATTCATTTTTATTTTATGTTTGTGTTTTGCCTACATGTATGTAAGTGCACCTATTGTTGCACAATGCCCAAAAAAGCCAGAAAAGGATGTCAGATCTGATCCCTTGGAACTGGAGTTATAGATAGTTGCTAGCTGCCATGTGTGTGTGAGAACCAAATGCAGGTCCTCTGTAAGAGCAAGAGTACCCTGAGCTTCTGAGTCATCTCTCCAGCCCAGGCTGACCATCTTAAAAGCCCAGTCGCAAAGGTATTTCAGGAAACTCTTGGAACTACTGTTGGTAGATGACAGGAATCTCATGTTTGGTGAGTTCTCAGCTTATCTGGATGCACCCATTGTAGAATGTGACTTCCTGTACAAAGTAACCAACACTTAATCATCAGACCATATTTGATCACCTCTGTGATGAAGGGCTCACTGTCTCCCATTGTTTGAGTGATTCTTGAAATGATCTTTGTTTAAAGTCTGTATGCGTGTTTCAGAAATTACCTCCATGAGATAGTAATTTTCCTGGGCTCAACCATATCCTTCTATGATGCTTTCCTATGCACTTGTTCTTTGTAGAATTCCTTACTTTTGCATGGGTATTTGAATAGTTGTTCTCCCCTGTTCTAGACTGAAAAGTTCAAGAGGACAGAGATTATATCGATTTCTATTCACTTTGTCAATTATCAGCATACACTAGGATCTCAAGAAGTAATTGTTATAAGAATTATTTGTTCTTCATTCTTCCTTTACAGTGATAAAGAGTAAGTGCAACCATTTAGCATATATGCTACTTTTAATCTTGCTTTTATTAAAATAAACATTTGAGCCTCTTCAAAATTCCCACTGCATAACTTTTGTTTGTTACTGTGGTTAGTTTCTTTTGAAGAGCTTTCCTCTCAAAATTTAACAACAGTCTAGATGTACCTTGACCTTGAACTTGATGGGACCATCATGTTCTCATTGAAGAGACTAAAACTGACAGGTTTTCTTAGCATCAGATGTATCATTCACACAATGAATTAAAATATTTTGCTTTACTTGCATATTTCTGAGAGGAGATTATCTACAGGTTATTAATACTATTGAGATGTTTGGATTATTCAAATTCCCTCCATTTCTAGTTTTTACTCCCCACCCTACATTTATATTGCTTTTGAAAACATGTCCTGCTTTTATTTATTTTATATCAATAATGCTTGTGATCCATCCGTAATACAACTGAACACAAATGGGTTGCTATTCCTCATCTAACCATTTACAAACTGAAAGTGCTGCTGTGTTTGTGGGTGATCAGCCTTCTTCCCAAATGATTTAGGTGTCCCTACCTCTCCCTCACAGCAGCAGTGTTTCAGTTTGGGAAGATTTGATAACTGTATTATTACAAGTGTGTCTTTCTTTGTAGGATCTTATTTTCAATGCATTTTAGTTTTCCCAAAACTGTGAACCTGCAGTTTCTTTCCTGAGGGGCAATGGTGTTGTTCTGTTTGCCATGCTTCCAGCAAGTCCCCTCTCTACACTAGCAAAGCTACCTTTCCATGAGGTTTATAGCAGTAATTGAAGATCTGGATTAGGCATCTGATCTCATGAATTTCTTCATAGAATATATTCAGCAGCTATCTAACATCTTTCTCCCAAATGACATGAGCCTGGAACACTGTGATCTCCCTTATTAATTAAAGACACATGGAGCTTAAGACTTACTGCTATGAGAGATTCCAGACCATCAAGGTCTCTGGTGAATAGCTGACCTAAGCAGTATTGGCCAATTTCTTCTCTGTAGGTCACACACTCATCTGCTTTTCATTCATTTAGGAGAACAGAATACACTGAATTACAGATTTCATTTCTGTCCTTGCTATGATATTTCACAGACACCACAGTTATGGGACCAACATGAATACTGGAATGCGAACGATGCAGGGTGTTTTGTTCAATTTTCGGGTGTGAACATGAATTTAGCATCACTAAGCTCCTCTCTCCCTTCTTTCTGCTCATCCTTGTATGTTTCTACAACATCTTTGTTCTATGGATTATCAAACTGCTCCTCAACTTTAGATCTTAGATTTTCATTATCACTTGACCATCTCCAACTAGATTTTATGTTCCCTCAACCTTTCATACCCAATATTCAAAGTCATCGACTTTCCAAAGTCCATCTTTCTATTAATACCAATAATAGACATTTAATTCTTCTAACTCAATGCTTCAGAGTCGTCTTGCTAAATTTTGTTCAATTATTATCCATGCTGCTTCTACCTGGTTCTAATGAAATGGCTACTACTGTTTGCCCTCCTCAAACCTTTGACTTCCAGTCCATTCAATACACTGAGTCCTTCACAGCATGACCATAGATAGGCAGAGAAGACCCACAAAGGCAAGGTTGTTATTTCTGTGTGATTAGCAATAAATAAGAAATCATGGCCAATTTTGAGGTCTCCATATTATAGACAGCTGACTCAACACATAAATACTTACTAAGCAACTTCCGGTTGTTCTCCATAGAGGAGATGGCTCCTTAACTGTGCTTCTTTTGAGGGAGTACTATGGAGAATGATGCAAGGGAGGGCAGTTAAAGGGGGGAGGGCTCAGGAAAAGGAAGGATCTTGGACATAGCTCTTTGTTACCTAGGTAAGCTTTTGAAATAACAGCAGAAAATTAATCAATTTGGTCAGAAGAACTGGTTTTACAAACAGGCAGAGAAAGCAGGAGTATGAGGCATCAAGATGGACTCTCTACCAATGGTAGCCACTGAATGCCTAGCCTTTCTAATTTACAGTTCTCATTTCCCTCAACGCTTTCTTTTTCAGGAATTCGAATTGTTCTTGGGCGAGTATTACTCCACCTTTGCGGTCATTTACATCTTTAAATGATGACAGTCAGAGAGAAGAGAAAACTGACAGGGACACTGGGGTGGAAGTGGAGGTCCCAAAGGCATGTGCCATGTAGGAGACATTCAAGTTGCTGAATTCATGGTGAAAGTAGGTGACATTCAAGAGTTTGCAGCCGTAACAAGGGCCACTGGCTATTCTGTTCCCTCCTTCAGAAAATAATTGTTGAACTCCACTCTCTCCTTTTTTGAGCAATGGTTTTAAGAAAGGCAGGTGTAAATTCCCACATTTGATGTTTCTCAGGTAAGGACCCAAGAAGTACAGGTACAGAGAACATGATTGGGCTCTAGCCACAGGCCTGAGGAAGACAGAAATATTTTAGTTCGTTTACTTCTTCTTGGAACCTCATTATCCTCCCCCTCTCCCAGCCTCAAAGTTGCTTTTCTTTCTTTCTTTATTTTTTTACATAAATTTATTTTTATTTTTTTAACAAATGTAGACCCATGTTCCCGACCATTCCCCCACCCCGCCAGAGCTCATGCATTCTGCCAAACATGCTTTTCATCTCTTTCTCAGTCTTTCTCAATATTCTCCACGAGGAAGTTGACTGTTTTGAGCAGAAGTTCACTGTTTCAGTCAGGTCTTTAATGCAGTCCTTTCTGTTGTTGTTGTTGTTGTTTCCAATATGCATTATGCCCAACTGCTTTGGACAAAAGCTCAGGGGGCCCTACACAAGAAATACTTATAACTAAGTGGCACTGGCACCCACAATGAGGGAGAACATGCATCGTTTGTTCTTCTGAGGGACTGGGGGGTTACTCACTCAGCATGTGGTCCTCTAGCTCCAGCCATTTTTCTTGCAAAGCTCATGATGGCTTTCTTTACTGCTGCATAGACTCCATTGTGTAGAGATACCACATTTTCTCTATCCACTCGTCAGTTGGGGGCATTTGGGTTTGGTTCCACTCCCGTGCTATTGTGAAGAGAGCTGAAATAAACAGGGCTGTCCATGTATCTGTGGCGGGGGGTGAGTCCTTGAGGTTACATGCCACGCGAGAGGTATGGCGGGGTCGGGTGGCAAAGTTCATTCCAAGTCTTCAGGGATTAAAAATCTCAACACTGCTTTCCAGAGTGGCTTCACGAGTTTACATTCCCACCAAAAATGAATGAGTGTTCCCCTTTCCAACCTCTCCAGCACTTGGTATCAGTTGTTTTTCTTGATCCTAGCCCAATCTTATTGGAGTAAATGATATCTTAAAGTGGTGTTTGATTTGCAATTTTCCTTAATGATTAGTGATGTTGACACTTCTTAAAGTGTTTCTAAGCCATCTCTAACTCCTCACGTGTGAAGTCTCTATTCAGTTCTTTACTAATCTATTGAGTGGTCCATTTGTTTCTTTTTTTCTTTGGGTTTTTTGAGTAAGGTTTATATATTCTGGAAAGCAAGGCTTTGTCAGATGTATCAATTTCCTCCCACTCTGTGAAGGTTCCGCCCACTCATGTGGGATTTCCTCTTTTCACTTCACTTCCTTGATTGTTTCTTTGATGTACAGAAGCTTTTTGAAGTTTAATGAGGTCCCATTTGGTCAATTTGACCCTTAACTCTGAGTGCAGCTGCTGGCTGATTTAAGAAGTCTTTTTCCTCGACGCTTATGTCGTGTAGTCTGCTGCCAACTTTTTTCTCTATCACCTTCAGAGGTTTTGGTTTCACATTGAGATATTTAATCCATCTGGAGTACACTTTTGCACAGGGCTAGAGGTAGGAGTTTAATTTACTTCTTCCTACAGTGGTGATTCCAGTTTTTGCCAACACCACGTGACTGAAGATGCGGTCCCGTTTCGCCATTGAGGCTTCTTGGACTCCTTTTTAATATGAGGTGGCTGAAGTGGTATGTGCTCAGATTTGGAATATCTTCTTCGGTTTGTTGTTCCATTGGTCAATAGGGTTCTTGTTTTTGTGCCTGTACCAGCTGTTTTTTTTTTTTTTTAATTTTTTTTTAATTTAATTTTATTTTTTTATTTTTGTAAGGAGATTTACCCCCTACATATCATGACCATATGGATTTAGCAGATACAATTGATTTTCCTCGGAAATATCATACAGTTAGGTAGTTGGTGCATTTTTGCAAGTATCTATGTCCCAAAATTTGAACAACCCAAGGTTCCCATAGTCCCGTTGGAGAAGCTTGTTTGCACAGGCATGTTGATCAAAAAGGAGTCCAGACTATATTCCTGTATACTCGCGATTCACCCCTATCCTCTCTGCAGCCACTACAATTACAACGCCCTCTTCTTGTTTTGTTTTATGACTATAGCCCTGTAGATAGTTTTTGAAGTCTGGTAAAATAGAGATCCCCGTGTAAGCTATTTTGACCAGGGTTGTTTTTGGCCTATTCATGGTCTGTTGTTTTTCCAAATGAAATTTAGACATTTGTTTCCAAGCCTGTGGAACCCTCTTGGGGATTTTGATATGGATTGTGGTTAAATCTATACAAGAGATTTGGTAAAATGGCATTTTTACAAGTTAATTTCCCAATCCATGACCATGGAGGTTTTGTTTTTTTCCATCTTCTGATGTCTTCTTTCAATTTATGTCTTTAAAGGTTTAAAATTTTTTTGTTGTAGAGATCTTGGTGTTTTTGGTTGTTCCTAGGTAATTTTGTATTTGTTTTTTGAAGGACTATATTGTGAGTGGGAAGGTCCCTTTGAATTCTTTCTCCAGAGTATGCTTGTTTGTTTGGATTTAAAGAAGGCCAGTGATTTTTTTTAAGGTAATTTGTATCCTGCCACCTGCCTGAGCTGTTAATCCAGGTTTCTAGGATTTTTCTGGTGGAGTTGTTAGCATCCCTTAAGTAAACAATCATATTATCAGCGAATAGGGATAGTTTGGCTTCCTCTTTCCAATTAGTACTCCTTTAATAATTTCTTTCTCTCTTGCCTTATTGCTCTAAGCAAGTGTTTCAATCACTATATTGAAGAGAGTGGTGACAGGGGGCAGGCCTGCCGAGTTCCTAAAACCTTTAAAGGGAATGTTACTGTCATTTCCCCATTTAGGGATATTGGCTGTGGGTTTCCGTAGATTGGCTTTGATTACATTGAGGAATGATCCACTCAATCCAATTCCGTCTAGGACTTCAAACATGAAAGGGATGCTGGAGTGGTCAAAAGGCTTTTTCAGCATAATTTGAGATGATCGTAGTGGTTTTTTTTTCCTTTGATTCCGTTTATGTGTTTTATGCTTATTATTGAATTTTCATATGTTGAACATCCCTAGCAATCTCTGGTATGAATCCAACTGGAGGCTGATGGATAATCGTCTTGATGTGGGTCTGTATAAGGATTGGCAGTATCCTGTTTAGAAGTTGGGCATCTGTATTCATGAGGGAGATGGGCATAATTCTCCTTTTTATTTGGATCGTTGCCTGGTTTTTGTAATAGAGTGATGCTGGCGTCATAGAAAGAATTTGGGGAAAGTCCTCTGATTGTATCTTCTAAGAGTTTCAGTAATAATGGTTGTAGTTCTTTTTTGAATGTGTTTAATAGAATTCTGCTGGGAAACTGTCTGGGCCTGGGCTTTTTTTTAGATGTTGGGGAGGCGTCGTACTACATCCTCTACTTCTTCATATATATGGGTCTGTTGAAGCTGCTGATCTCTTCTTGGCCGAGCTTTGGTGATGCCCAGGATTTCAGATATTCATGCATCTCTTCTAGGTTTTCAAACGTGGTAGAATATAGGTCTCGTAATATCCTCATAATTATTTTCCTGGAGCTTTTCTTTGTCTGTTGTGATGATATTTCCCTTTTCATCACGGTTGTATTGATTTGGAGTTGTTTCCCTCTTTCTTGGTATTGGTAACTGGGCTAGAGGGTTCGTCTAGTCTTTGTTTGTCTTTCAGAACAACTTTTGCTTCATGGATTTGTTTGTATTGTTTTCTTTGTTTCATTCAGCTGTTTGTCTGTTACTTGCGCTGATATTTTTGTTATTTCTCCTGTCTGTTGCATTTAGAGGGTCATGTTGTTGTCTGTCAAGTATTTTAAGCTGTGGTGTTAGATCATTCACGTGTGTTTTTTCTGTTTTTTCTAATGTAGCCCCCAGGGCTATAAGCTTCCCTCTTAGGCCGGCTTTTAAGGTATCCCAAGGTTTTGTGGGTTTGTGTTGTATTTCCTTGCCATTCCAAGTGTCCAGGAAAGTGTTTTTTTTTATTACTTTCTATTATCTCTTTCCTTGACCCATTCATATTCAAGAGTGTGTTGTGTTAGTCTCCATATGTTCTTTTTTTTTTTTTTTTTGTTTTATTTTTTTATTTTTGTTGTCTTTTCGAGACAGGGGGTCCTCCCTGTACCCCCAGCTTGTCCTGGAACTAACGCTGTAGGACCAGCTGGCCTTGAACTCACAAAGATCCGCCTCCTCTAGCCTCCCAAGTGCTAGGATAAAGGCATGCCCATCCACCTCCTGGGATTCCATGTGTTCTTGTAGCAGTGAGGGCTTGTCCTTGTGTTGATATTGAGCTTTTATTTGCACTGTGTTCTGGATAGAATAGCATGAAATTATTTCAATCTTTTTGTATTTGTAGAGGTTTTTTTTTTTTTTTTTCAGGGGTTTAAAATTTTTTCCATGGGGTGCTGAGTAGAGTTTGTATTCTCTGGTATTTGGTAGGAGTCTATGAGGTCCATTTGGTTGTATCATAATCGTTTCGTTATCAGAATGTCCTTCCCTCTGTTTATTCTTTTGTCCTGTTGACCTATCCAAAGGACCTAGTCGGGTATTGAAGCCCCCTATGATGAGTGTGCTTGGGTTAATCTGTGACTTTGGTCCAGAGAAAGTGTCGTATAAAGTTTGGTGCAACCAGAAGGTGGGGGAATATAATAATTCATAATTGGTGAAATATTCTGTGGGTGAAGTGGTTTCCTTTGAAGAAAATGTAATGGCCTCCTTATGTCTCTTCTGATTTCTTTGACGTTGAAGTCTATTTTGTTGATATTAAAATAACAACACGAACACATCTGCTTTCTTTCTTTTTGGTACCATTTGCGTTGGAATATTTGTGCATCCTTTCTCTTTAAGGTGGTACCTGTCCGTGAAGATAAGATTTGTTTCTTGTAGAAAAAGCATAATCCATGGATTCGGTTTCCCTAAATCCAGTCTCTCATCCGATGTCCCTTTTTGATTGGGGAAATTTAGTCCATTAATTAAGGTTAGGACTGATAGTTATGTGTTGCTTTCCTTTTGCCTTATTATCACTTTGCAGTGTTGGTTTAGTTTTCTACTTCTTCAGTTATGGCTTTAATTGATTTTCTCTTTCTAGGTGCCTGGGGTTTGGTTGCTCCTTTCTTCTGTTTCTTTGAATTGCTTCAAAGATTCTCTGAAGGAGTGGTTTTCTGGACATGTATTCGTTCAAGTTGTTTATGTCATGGGAAGGTTTTCTCCGTCCTTCAACTATTATTGACATTTTGCTGGGTATAGTAACCTGGGTTGGCATCTAGTGTCCCTTAACACTGGGAACATAGCTTGCTCCAAGGTCTTTTTTTTGCTTTGATAGTTTGCATTGAAGTCAGTTGTAATTCTGAGAGGTTTCCCCTAATAGGTCAATTGTGTTTTTCTCTGTGGCTTTAAGGATTTTGTGTCTTTCTTTTGGGTGTCTAACATTTTAACTATGATATGGCATTAGAAATTTATTTTCTGATCTTGTCCTTGTTTGGAGTTTAATGTGCTTCTTGTATTTTGGTTTGGTTTGGTCCTTTTTTTAGTTTGGGGCCGTTTTCATCTATTATTCTGTTGAAGAATCTGATCAATACCATTCTCTCCAGGATTCCCCCCCCCTTCTCCTTCCTCTATTCCTATGATGCGAGGTTTGATCATTTCATAGTGGCCCACAGTTTCTGGTTGTTCCACAACTTTTGTGGATTTTTAAACTTTTCATAATCTTTCCTTTGAGGTTTTTAGTTGTTCTGTGTTTCTTCCAGGTCTGACATTCTTTGTTTCGCTTCCTCCATTCTGCTGCTGGAGGCTTTTTCCAACCTTTCCTCTTGAATAGGATAAGGTTTGATTTCCGTTTTGTCATTCTCTCTTCTGATTTCTTTAAGTAATTTCTACTTCTTTTTGGAAGCTTCTCAAGCTCTTCTTGTAGATTTGGTTCGCTGGTTGGTTTACTTAACTTTTTCAGCATGGGATACTTTTCAGTGTTTACTTCCTCCTGGAGCGTTTTATTCTCTTCTCTGCTAGTCCTTCTTGAGTTCCTCATAGCATTCTTTTTCTTAGTTCTTTAAGACTTAGTTCTTTAAACATCAGAAACACAATTGGGAACTAATAAAAGAACTACAAGTTCGCTTTTCTTTAAATTGACAGATTATATTCGTCAAAATTTTGGGGAGTTGAAATACAATTTTGAATGATTAAATTAAATTCCTAACATTTATCACCTCAGATACTTAATCATTTCCTGATTAGAGTATTTGAAATTACTGTTAGCAAACTTAAGTACATAATTTTTTACTGTCAGCTACATTCACCATGATGTGTGGCTGATTAAAAACAAACCAAAACAATACAGAAAGCCAATACCAATACCAATCCTGAGGACTTGTACTCTTTTGGTAATTATCCCTCCACCCTCCAGCCTCTAGCAACTTTCTACTCTGCTTACATGAGTTCAATTGTTTTATACTCTGCATACAAGTAAGAACGTGCTGAATTTTTTGTCTTTGACTTAGTTCACTTGCCCCCCCCTCCCATTTTGTATTTTCTTGTTTATGTTGTATGTATGTGTTGGCATGTTTGAGTATATGTGGGAATGTGTGTATGTGTGTCTGTGTGCACACCCATATATGGAGGTTGATGTTGAAAATCATCCTTACTTCTCTTCCAGCTTACTCAATGAAGCAAGGTTTTCTAATCAAACCAAGAGCTCGACAGGAAAGCTATTCTTAATAGCTACTTTGACTTGGAGATGCTGTGCGTCTTAGGAAGCTGGAATTACAGGAAGGCCACCACACCTACCCAACATTTCTGTGGATTTCTAGAGAAATCCAAGTGCTTTAACCACTGAGCATTGTTCTCTAGCCCTCGCTTGCTTTTTTATTTTTTTTATTTTTAAAATATTTTATTTGTTTATTATATTTTTTTTTGTCTTTTTGAGACAGTGTCTCCCTGTAGCCCCCAGCTGTCCTGGAACTTGCTCTGTAGACCAGGCTGGCCTTGAATTCACAAAGATCCGCCTGCCTCTGCTTCCCAAGTGCTAGGGTTAAAGTTGTGTGCTACCACACCTGGCTTATTTATTATATCTTATGTGTATGAGTGATTGGCCTGCATGTATGAAAGTGTACTTTGTTGTCCAGCAGAGGTCATAGAACCCTTCATATCCCCTGGAACTGGTTGTTAGCTGACATGTGAGTGCTGAGAATTGAACCAAGGTCTTCTGCAAGAATAAGAACAGCCAGTGCTCTTAACTGCTGAGAGCCATCTCTCCAGCCCCCAACTCACTTCTCTCTCTCTCTCTCTCTCTCTCTCTCTCTCTCTCTCTCTCTCTCGACAACAGTAATGTATGATTCATTCACTCATGGAACACATGTTTCCACGAGTGGCAGTCTTATGCAGACACTTGGTCAGAACACGAGATGTAGTGGTTCTCTGAGGTCTCTCCCTTCCAGCTCTTCCCCAGCAGGGATGAGAGATGAATAGGTAATATCATCCATGACTAGTGCTGTAACATGTGTAATAGGGGTCATGAACATAAACAGTTAGTTATGGGGAGCCAATGGGAGGACAAGGATGTTATTCTTGAAGAAGTAATCAGACTATGTAGGAACTTGTAGGTTGTTTATCAGTGTGAATTTCATCTCTTAGAGTTAAAAGATATAAATGAAGAGATTTTAAGCTGGACAATAGAAACATATTTGGAATTTTAAAAGAACATGTTGAGGCCACTGTAGACTGTAGGAGCCAGGAAAGACATATGGTAGTGTGACTAAGTAGCCATTATAGGATTTGGGCGAGGAATAATATTGCCAAGGTGATGTATAGGTTGGAGTGATAGGTAGGAAGTAGTGGCCTCTGGTGGGGGCCTTAGTTTATGACTAAGAACAAGTGAAGAGAGGCATGTAGGGTTTCCTATTGAGACAGTGGGCCAATGGATGAACTATCTCCCTCTCTACAGAAAGTAGGCCTAGAGGTATTGAATGTATTTGAGGTACCTAAGGGTCAAGAAATGGCAGTTCTACGTGGGTCCTTTATAACATGTGTCTAAACATTTGCCTGCTGTTGTCCACCTCTGTGTTCTTCTCCAGTCCTTCTGTATTTTTCCTTTATCCCAACCCAATATTGCTTTCTGTGTTTTGCCAGTTGCTTCATGGGTCAAATTTGTGTCTTTATCTAGATAATGGCTGTGTGATGAGGGAGAAGATTTACAGGGGCTGTTAACAAACTGGCACAAGTCACACAACCTCTCTGCATTTCTGTTCTCTATTTGTGTATAGATGTTGTACTGGTTAGTAATTAATCCCCCCCGCCAAAAAAAAAAGCTGGGCGTGGTGGTGCATGCCTTTAATCCTAGCAGTCGGGAGGCAGAGGCATGTGGATCTCTATGAGTTCCAGGCCAGCTGGGGCTACAGGGAGACCCTGTCTCAAACACACACACACACACACACACACACACACACACACACACTAATTACTTATCCAAAGTTCTTGGGGCCAGAAGAGCTTTTGTCCCCCGCCCCCATTTTGGAATATTTACATAATGAGATATTAGGGATATGGAAACCAAGCATAAGCAGAGAATTCATCAGTGTTTCACATGCACCTTGTATATATAGCTTGAAGGCAATTTTGTACAATATTTCACTGTGGCAGCCTTTGAAGAGAAGTGTAGAATTCCACACTGTGGCCTCAGGTCAGTGCTGAAATAATTCAGTTTTGAGCATTTGAGGTTTTAGAGTTTTGATTTGAGAAGCTCAACAAATGAACAGATACTTTCCAGGGTCATTGAAAGATGATGTTAAAACTGAACAATGCCAGTATGTAAAATGATCCATACTATAGATTGTTAGCCTCGTTGATGTTGCCTCTCCCCATCCCCTGGGGTTCTGTTGCCCTGCTGAGTACTGACCAGTGTATAAGGACTTCATCCAAAAAGAGATTGAAAGTAACTGTGGTGAAGCACAAGCAGTGCTGGGCACAGTGGCTAGAAAATCATGTTTGCAGTGATTGGTATAATGAATATCCGTTAAGATCTCTTTCTTCATTTAGAATCTGGCCCACAGTGTGTGCTTTGTTGTTCACTTTATTTTCACTGTATAATGCACAGCAAGGAAGATTCATGCCAGCATGGCAGCCAGGGCACCCATTTAAACAGAAAATTTCATGATGTCTTGAAGGTCTTTTTCATCTCACTTGAATGTTTGGTGTTCAGAGCAAGTCTGCTGAATCTGTTTTTCAGGAACATAGACGATTCCTTTGCATTTTCTTTG
>VZQC01008246.1:81823-133993 GCA_009823505.1 Rhizomys pruinosus | reverse complement strand
ACACACACACACACACACACACACACACACACACACACACTAATTACTTATCCAAAGTTCTTGGGGCCAGAAGAGCTTTTGTCCCCCGCCCCCATTTTGGAATATTTACATAATGAGATATTAGGGATATGGAAACCAAGCATAAGCAGAGAATTCATCAGTGTTTCACATGCACCTTGTATATATAGCTTGAAGGCAATTTTGTACAATATTTCACTGTGGCAGCCTTTGAAGAGAAGTGTAGAATTCCACACTGTGGCCTCAGGTCAGTGCTGAAATAATTCAGTTTTGAGCATTTGAGGTTTTAGAGTTTTGATTTGAGAAGCTCAACAAATGAACAGATACTTTCCAGGGTCATTGAAAGATGATGTTAAAACTGAACAATGCCAGTATGTAAAATGATCCATACTATAGATTGTTAGTCTCGTTGATGTTGCCTCTCCCCATCCCCTGGGGTTCTGTTGCACTGCTGAGTACTGACCAGTGTATAAGGACTTCATCCAAAAAGAGATTGAAAGTAACTGTGGTGAAGCACAAGCAGTGCTGGGCACAGTGGCTAGAAAATCATGTTTGCAGTGATTGGTATAATGAATATCCGTTAAGATCTCTTTCTTCATTTAGAATCTGGCCCACAGTGTGTGCTTTGTTCCTCATTTTTATTTTCACTGTATAATGCACAGCAAGGAAGATTCATGCCAGCATGGCAGCCAGGGCACCCATTTAAACAGAAAATTTCATGATGTCTTGAAGGTCTTTTTCATCTCACTTGAATGTTTGGTGTTCAGAGCAAGTCTGCTGAATCTGTTTTTCAGGAACATAGACGATTCCTTTGCATTTTCTTTGCCCACCAGGGAGTACTTTTCTGTAGCTCTTCTCAAGGTTTAGTTTCTCTTTGATTCTTTGTAGGAAGAACTTTTTCTTTCTTTCTTTCTTTCTTTCTTTCTTTCTTTCTTTCTTTCTTTCTTTCTTTCTTTCTTTCTTTCTTTCTTTCTTTCTTTCTTTCTTTCTTTCTTTCCTTCCTTCCTTCCTTCCTTTCTTCCTTCCTTCTTTCTTTCTTTCTCCCCTCCCTGCTTTCCTCCCTCTTTCCCTTTCCTTGTTATTCAGCTTTCCACCACAACAAGGAAATTTCTGAGATAATTCAGAGAGAGAGAGAGAGAGAGAGAGAGAGAGAGAGAGAGAGAGAGAGAGAGAACAAAGCCTTATCTCAGCTTGCTCTTTGGTGGCTGCAGTCCCTGACTGACAGATCTGCTGATTTGGATCTCTGGTGTCTGCTGGATGGCAATGGTGGGTAGCAGGTGATGAAACAAACACCTCAGGAATCAAAAGAGAGTGAAGCAGCAGGGAACTGGGTCTTGTGATCCCGTTCAGTGTCATACCCCCACTGACATAAGAACCTTCTCCCCAGTAGGCTGGACCTCCAAATAGCACCACATCGAGGATCAAGCCTTTAACACAGGGGCCTTTGGAGGGAATTAAAAATCTAAACTGTAGTACTTGTTTCCTTTTCCTTCCCTCCTCTCCCTCCCTTCCTCCCTCCCCTCTCCCTCCTCCTTTCCTTCCTTCCTTCCTTCCTTCCTTCCTTCCTTCCTTCCTTCCTTCCTTCCTTCCTTCCTTCCTTTCCTCCTTTCTTCCTTCCTCCCTTTCTTCCTTTCTTCTTTCCTTCTTTCTCCTTCTCTTCTCCTCTATCTTTCTCTTTTAAGGGGAAATCTAAACATTCTACTCATTTCTTCAGTTTTCCTCACAGCTGGGTTCTGCTGGCTGGCAAGTCTTTACTTCAATCCCTTTCTTCAGTTTATTCAAGGGCAATAGGCTGGCATCACATAGCAGCTCTGATCTGAGCTTGGTGACTACAAGTGATGTCTGAGAAGAGAAAGAAACATTGCTTTTATGCTGGTTTTATTTCAAACCAGATCTAATTACCATATGTTAAATATACTGCTTTCCCAAGTTCTGTTTGACACAAAGGATCTGTGTTCTGGAGAAAACGGTCCTCATTCACATCCTGTTCCTGTACCTCATGGAGTTTTGCCAGGAGTGTCAGCTCTGCTGTGAATGTCCATCCCGATTGGTTGTGCACAGGAGCTTTTGTATCCTGTACCTTCCTGAATTTCCTTTCAGCTCTTACAAGAAGAGTCAAAGAGTTTTAAGCCTACACCATCCATGGTTTAAAGTATTCTGAGGCAATTAAAATCCAATTCTCAGTCACTTACTTGCCTTTAATTATTTTGGTGATTTGTCCTTTCAATGACACTCTCAGGGAAAGGGTCCCCTTTCACAGTCTTTCAACATCATCAGAAATATCAGTCAACTACGTTTAGTCACCAGTGCATGCCCTGGGTGTAATCTGCTAAAAAAGAACAGGAAGGAGAAACAGGTACAGGAGGAGAGGAAGAGGAGGATGCAAAAGAAGAGGAAGAAGCACAAAATCAAATGGAGGAAAGCCCAGCTCCTATTGAAGATGAAAACAAATTAGTCAGACTTGTGTATATTGCTCCATGCCATGGCTGGTTCTTACAGAGCCTTATGTGTTGTCTTCCTAGGTTAGGATGGCCTCCGAAATACCAAATCTTTTTTTTAAAATTTTTTAAAAATTTTATTTATTTTCGTATGTGTATGAATGTATTGTCTGCATGCAAGTCTGTGCGCCCATGACATGCAATGCCACGGAGGTCAGAAGAGGGTGTCGGACTCCCCTGGAACTGGAGTTCTCCTGGAATTGGAGTTTCAGATGGCTCTCGGCCGCCATGTGGGTGCTGGGGATCGAACCTGGGTCCTCTGCAAGAGTGGTCGGCGCTCTTAACCGCTAGGCCATCTCTCCAGCCCCGAAATACTAGATCTTAACCATGTCCTCTATCAAGTCATGAGAGACAGGTGCCCTAAGCCTGATGAGATGGGCTCTGGCTTTGATGTGATCTCAGCACAACTATACACTCTTTCCTGATATTAATTGGTTCTGACTGGATTAAAGAAAAAAAATGGGGCATATAATCATTGAGTTCCTACATCAAGGCAGGCAGAGGAAGGAAAAAGAGAGAGGGAGAAAGGAATGACTTGCTTGGGCCCCAGAGTTCATCAGTGTTGTAAACTGTATGGCATGCTTCTTTGCCAATCCCTACCTTCTCTTGTTGAGGAGTTTGTGGCTTAGAAAAGCTTTGTAGGATCCATTTAAGAACCCAGTCAGTTAGCAGAGAAGTTAGACACTTAACCATGTGACACCCTATGCCCACCCCCACACTATCTATGCTAAGTACAAGACAGTTTTGAGACCAGTTCAACTCTTGGTAAAATTTGAGTTAGAAATGGCTAGATAGATAGATCAGAGAAAGATAAAATGACAGATAGATAGGTGATAAAGATGATTCTTGGCAGATGATAGATAATAGTTAACAAAGAACAGATAACGGAAAACGGACAAGGAGATAAGTGATAGATGTAGATGTCAAGCCCACCATCCCCATCCCCCCACCCACTCTAGATTCCAATCCCTCTTCTCTAGTAATTCCAAGGAATACTTATGAGTGCTTAGGATATGCCCCAAACACTCCCAAAGTTCTATATCCTTATAGTTTTTGAGCCTTATAGTAAACTGCAAGGGCAGAGCTATTTTGTATCCTGTACTCAAGGAAATTGAAACCGAGCAGGTATACAACTGATCCCTTGAGAGGACATCCTGGGGTTTACATCCAAGCCGGTGCCTGTCCAATTCTCAAGTACCCCATCGTGCTGTGTTCTGTCTCCTCTCACTCTGTCCTCTGTCTCTTCCGTTATTACTCTCTAAATGGCGTCCCTCCTGCCATTGCCTGCCCATCCAGTGATCCACATTCAGCCAGAGGAATCTGCCTCTTCTTTTAGGCTCCCAGCCTTGTAGAATGGGTCTGATTGGCTCCTTGGCAGTAGTGGAGCTCTACTTAAGAGTACACTAGTGGTGTGAGAACTGGAGAAAAGTTTGTAAAAAGACAACTGTTATATTCATTTTTTTCCCCTCAGTTCTGTTGAGATTTCACTGGGTTCAAAATCCTGTATTTCAGAGAAGGATATGAAATTGTTCAGACCTCAAGGAACATATTCTATAGGAATAATAAAGTACAGAGAATTATGTTTTGAAGTGGTAAAAAGTAAAGACATTCAAGTTTCTAGAGCCTTGACATTTAAAAATGCCTGAATGGATTCAAACTCATTCAGACACAAGACCAAGCATATTTTCAGCCAAACAAACAGAAATAGGCTTGATGGCAGGTGGGTGAAAATATCCAGTGAGTGATTCAGCATACCTTACCTAGCCCAGAGTCCCCCATGCTTCCATCGAGTGACACTCTCCAAATGTGATGTCTGATGGGACTGCGAGCCTAACTTACAAATGGGGGCACTTAGAAATAGGGCCACTTCCCATGCTCTCTATGGATGGCCCATTCCCATGCTCATGTAGGAAACATTAATTGGATTTAGTGCTTTTTTTTTAAAGGAGGATGTAAGCTGAGAGGGAGTCATGTTGCAGAGGGAACAGTACTAGGTGAGGTGGAGAGAAAGAAGCAAGTAGATAGGGTCCAAGTTCACTGCATACATCGTGTACGTGTATACATGCATATTGATGCGGTGTTCGAATTATAGTCTGAACCTTTTGTAGAAGTTGAGAGAAATTTTCACTTTTTTCACATTTCCTAAGCATTACCATTAGCCATTATAGTCTTCAGGGTTATGGTGGAAGTCATGGTTAGTCATAATTCTGAGGACATTTGAAAAATGAAATTTAACACTGGAAGGCAGAAAATGTCACCGAACAAATAAAGAGGTCTCTTGTCTGGCTCAGTTTTCAAGAGAACTACTGAGCAGTTCGGACCCTTCTGAGAATTTTTTTTCTAATTCTAAGAATTTCATTGTTTTGTCAAAAATAAAAAAGATATGAAAGAAATAAGTACATATATTCTTTTTTTTTTTTTTTTTTTTTTTTCCTGTTGTGACCTCTTCTTCCTTTATACTGTTAAACAAAATTTGAACGAAGCTACTGATTTTCACTAGGTTTCTGTATTGGACCCAGTGAAGCAAACCACTATGGAATCTTCATGCTAGGAGAAACCATGTAACCAATGGGTATGCTAGTATTTGGAACAGCTGAAGTAGTCGGAACAGGTGAAGACTGGTGTTTCAAATAGGCCAAGCCAATTAAGCTTTGTATCTCACTTCCATTCTTTATCTTCAAATGCTACCTAATTGTGGCTCTAGAGTTCTTTGAATTATTATAGTTTAAAGGGCTTCCTGTTAACAGAATTTTTAATGAAAATGGCTTTGTCTTGTTGTAAAGAGCAATCTCCTTGTCAACCAAGGCGTGAAAATGTTACATAGAAAATTCCAGGAAATGCATGGTTAATTTATTATACTATAGTATCATAAAAGGTTCTATTTTATTAGCAATTATTATTAATCTCTTACTGTGCCTAACTTATAAATTAGATCTTATCATAGCTAGTATGTATAGGAAAAACATTATACGTGTATAGGCTTTAGTACTATTTGTTATTTGTGCTATCTGTTGAGGAGCTTAAAATTTAATCCCTACACATGAGGAGGTCTACGGAATTTAGGCTTCATTGGATTTAAATACTTGTTTAACTTTGTCTTGATGTCTACACAGAAGAAAAAACATGCTTCCGCGTCTGGGCTTTCATTTGACGGGAACACCTGACCCTAATATGCAGTTTCCTTAGGGGTCCTCAGTGGCTCATTCATCATCTTTGGCTTGTGGATTGAAGTGCAACCACATGCTGGTGCTTCTGTTCAACCTATGAAAGCAGAGGGAATGCTTATTTATTCTTAATTGCTATATTCTGGGTCTGAACTGTTCCTAAAGGCCTATATGTTAAAGGGTCATTTACCAAGAAATGGAAGGACTTTTAAGAGACGGAATCTACTCTGGGAGGAAGTTAGGTCAGTGAGGGTTTGCCTTGAAGGGGCTATTTGGACACGGACCCCTTCTGTTCTCTTTCGGCTTTCTCCTCAACATGAAGTGCATGGGCCTTCTCTTCCCTATGCTTCTACCACAATGTATTGAACTGCCACGGGTCCAAAGCCACATGGCTTGAAACCTGTAAACAATCCTTTCCTCTTCTGGAGTTGATTTGTTTCAGTAAAGGAAGCTCGGTAACCCGTGAGCCTTGGTCCCTAATCTGAGGGTTGTGCCTTTTAGATAGGAGTTTGGTTCCTTCCTCTCAGGCCCTAAAACCTGGGATTTAAAGATCTATGAATGTCTGTATTGGGCATGGAAATGGAACATGGTTTTAGTAAAAGCACAAGCAACTGTGTACTGACAGAGCTCACAATATGTCAAAATATAAGAAATCATCTTCATTGGAGTAAAAATATCAGTAGGAAAAGTGCTCTACCTCTTAGCTACAACTCCAGCCTGTCTTCCTTCTCTTCTTTCTTCCCTTCCCCTTTTCTGTCCTCTCTCCCTCCCTCCTTTTATTATGTAACTACAGATTGAAGTGAGATAATAACAGGTTAGCTTACTTAGCATGATATATTTATTTTACTATTTTTTAAATTTTATGTGTACAAGTGTATTGTCTGCATTATAGGTAGGTGCACCCATGTCATGCAATACCCAAGGAGGTCAGAAGAGGGAGTCGGATCCCCTGGAACTGGAGTTACCGGTGGTTGGTAGCCACCATGTGGGTAGTGGGAATCAAACTCGGGTCCTCTGAAAGAGCTACTATTGCTCTTGACTGGTGAACCATCTCTCTAGCCCCAGGATGATATATTTTTAAAGCTTATTTTCATTTAATGTGTGTGAGTACTTTGCCTGAATGTATGTATGTACACCACATACATGCAGTGCCTATGGAGGTCTGAGAGATCCTCGGGAACTGGAGTTACAGAAGGTTGAGAGCTGCAAAGTGAGGGCTTAGAACCAGGGTCCTCTAAAAGAGCAGTCAGTGCTCCTAATTGCCTAGCCATTTCTCTAGCCCCACTTAGCAAGAACATTTAATGAGAAAATAAACTGGAGGCATGGAGATTTTGTGTTAGAAATGTCTGAAAGGTTTCAAAATAGAAACAGCTATCTCATGTTATTAAGTGTCTATCTTTCTGATATTCTGTAAATTATTACTTCTCACATTTTACTAAACTCTAATGAGAACGATGAAGAATCCATTACAAGCATATTTGTGTAAGTTTATCTCACAGCCTGAAAAAAAGAATGAAAGGAAGATAAAGGAAAATAAGCCCAGATTTGGGGAAAAAACACTGATAAAGCAGAGACGGTCTAACAAAATTCATTCCTCTGTTGAGTGATAAGCAATGCATCTGCACAACCACATTACCTTCCTAAGCTTGCCTGGCATTGCTGCTGCTTGCAAACAGTCTAGTTTCCAAGAAGCCTGGCCCAGAGAAATCAGGTACTCCATGTTCTTTTGCATACCATCTAGGGGATTAGAGGCAGTGTGCAAAACAGCCAGAGATTTCTAGCATCCAGAATGGATTAGGATATTGGCAGAGTTTTGTGTGTGTGGGGGGCTGTATAGAAATAACACCCCCCCAAAAGAAATAGCCCCAAATCTCTTTGGTGGTTGTTTCACACTTAGTGTGCTCTGGGTTAGTGAAGATGCCCTCTACTGTAAAATCTTTCTCTTGCTTTTGTTAGGACATAAAAAGAATTTTAACAGTGTTTTGTGGAGATGAATGACAATGTTTTCTCAGGGGCTAAATCATATTGATTAGATACTTAACAGCATTATTTTGTTTCTTCTTCATCATGAACTTTTGAGGTAAGAATTATTATCATCCCCAGTGTACAGACAGGGACACAAAGAACACAAAGACTTAAAGTGATAAAAGCCTAATGACTTGGATGATGAAACTGGTATGAGAAGTTAGAGAATCTGACTACAAAATTCACACTAGAAAAAAATTCGCTTCCCAACTTTAACTCAGAGTGTGAACACTCACAATACAGGAGGGAAATTAGTGGCATGGGTCTAGCACCAATACTGAGTGTCCTTCAACTACATAGAAATCCTGATTTACAGAGACCAGTCTTGAGGATGTGTAATTTGTGCTGCCCAAGTTAAAGATCATAGCTTTTATTAGCAAGCTTCAGATTTTTTCCCCTAAAAAGTCTGGGGTATTCACAAGGTGAAAAACATTCCTTCATGTAGAATAACAAAAAGACTCATGTCTGCCAGACTATGGGCAAGCCATTTTACAGGTTAATGCATTTTTTGAATCTAACCATTTGCTAAGGAAACAGAGCTCTTAGAAAATGCCTTGTAATTAGGTATGAAAGGTACTGAGCCTCTGCACGCTCCCGGGGCTTGGCTGTGATGACTCCAGGCCCTGTTGTATGTTGTGGGCCTCTAGTTGTTACCCTAGGATCAGCAGAGACCATGGAGGCTGTTGGGGAAGCCAAGGTGACTGTCACTTAGGAGCCTCTGGCAGACGGAATGACTAAAGATGGGGTCTCACTGTGGCTGTGGGTACTTCACTGCTGGTTAATTTATTCTCCATGTGGGTCTGTAAATAAGTGAGCAGAGATGCATTAGCACTAAGTCTTTCCAGAACTGATAAGTAGATGAACTCAGAGCCTTGGTGACCATTCTCTTATCACAGTTGTTCAAGGGCTCTAGTGCCTCAGGGTTTTCTGTAGGTTTCCATGAATTTTGCTCATATTATGAAGAGAATTATTTGGATAAATAAACAATATTCTTATATTTTTACATACACTGGAAAAGGCATCTTTTGTGAGACCTCTACTGTAGGATAAGGTGGCCATTGTTATGTGGCCACTCTGCAGGAAGAGAGAACATGGGAGTCCTTGGTGGGTAGCTTTGGGCTCAGGCAGCTCTCTTGGGGATGGAGTTGAGTGTCACTTATTCTTTTTTTTTTCTTTTTGGAGTGTCACTTATTCATACCTAGCATAAATGCAGAAGTTAGCCTTCTTCTAGAACACACTCTGTCTCCTGGAATTCCCTTCTGTAAGAGAAACTGTAATCCCTAGGAGTGTTGGTAAAGCTCTACCAGTCATAGGTCCTCCAATTGCAAGAAATTAGCCTCTTCAGCTCTTTGATCAGGAACCTCCCGCCAACTTAACAAGCTTGATCCAGGAGGGGCTGTTTCTGAGGATGGTAAGTTGATGGTGCACCAGGGCAGGAAAGTGTTCTGGAAAAGCTTCATGTGAGCCCTCGATGACTCCCTTCCCTGTCAGAACTGCTTGTGAGCACTCAGGATTTACATAGAAACTAATGAAGCTCAATTCTGTGCTTCTGTTAAGGCCTGAGGGATAGATGTGGATGATAGAAAGTCAGCTTAGGGCTGGAGAGATGGCCTAGCAGTTAAGAGCACTGACTGCTCTTGCAGAGGACCGAGGTTTGATCCTCAGCACCCACATGGCGGCTGAGAACCATCTTTAACTCCAGTTCCAGGGGAATCCAACACCCTCTTCTGACCTCAGAGGCATTGCACGACATGGGTGCACAAACCTACATGCAGATAGTACATTCATACACATAAAAAATAAACTAAAAAATTAAAAAAAGAAAGTCATCTTAATAGAGATGCTTTACTGATACTAATGCATGCTTCTCACTTATAAATATTTCTGGCCCTCTGCTGTAGCAGAGCCAGCCCTACTGCTTAGAAACCAAGCTGAGCTTTTCCTCCAATCCTCCAGAGTGCATCCCCTATCAGGGCACAGTGCTCACACCCAAATCAACATTTCTCTAGCCCTCACTGTAGTTCAGTACATGGAAAAATGTTTTGGAATTTTACTCCCGGTGTTTTCCCTACACAGTCATTTATTAATTTCTTTTCTCTCTGTACCTTTTCTGTTTTGTTAAACCCAGACTTTGTGGTTAAAATTTATCACTACAGGAAAAGGAGGATTGATTATCAGGTTTCCACTTCAGTCTCTCTTGAATTTCAAATTAGACTTGAAAAAATTCCAGCATGAAATAATGGTATTCATTTAGGTAAATGAGCTACTTTAAAAGTTTCAAGGCTGACTTTACAATGAAGAATCACAGAAGTCTTCTAGCCAAGAAATTAATAAATTATAGGATTAGAATAAAAAATATTTGCAGTGACTAATGTATTAGTAGATGTTTGGGTCTTGGTATCACCTGGTAACTTCACAGAAGTGAAGCAATTAAATATATGAAGCCTGTACTGTAAAACAAGCAAACAAATAAATACAACAACAACAAAACACCTTAGGCTATACCTTGGAGATGAGATTGAAAAAATCTGGACATTGGATCCCGTGGAACTGGAGTTACGGAGGATGGCTGTTTGCAGCTGTGTGTGCTGAGAACTGTAAGACCCAAAGCTTAGTTTCAACAACAACAAAACAACAACAACAAAAAATAAAAAGAGAGATAGCCAGCTCCAAGTGACAGATCTACAAAGCAACCTCTATACCTAAGGCTTAGGGAACATAGCAGAACACAGGGCAAGAAGACGATTAATGCACTTCTCAACTCTCATAAGCAAAGCCTCAACTGGCCAAAGTGCAGAAAATAAGAGACCATAGAGTGCCTTTCACTGGGTAGACATCTATATGGAACCTCTGCCCCCCCCATCCCCCAGGCTGAGGGACCATTGTGGAAGAGGAGGCAGAAAGACTGTAAGAGCCAAGGGTGGTGCATGACTTGCAGCAATGCTGTCAGCATGCACAAGATCCACGCAATCTCAAACTAGACAAAATGTCAGCAAAGAAATGGGTAAGAAGCCCCTAAGTAAGCTGAGAAACTGAGAAACTATTGACAACCAAAGACTACCAAATGAGGGAGAGTTGATCTTCTTTAAGGGTGTGATGCTAGATAGGCTGACCAAACCTCCAGTGGATGAACTATCACCAAGGGGCATCTGAGGACACAAACCTGGCTTGATAGGCCTTAACATAAATGACAGGATGCATGAAATCTGGTGGAGGGGCTATGGGGATACACATAAAAGAAAGGGTCTAAATGTAATCAAGATGCACTGTATGAAATTTGTACATATTCGATAAAAATAAAATAAATAAAAGAGGGATAGAATGATTTCAGGGAAAATGAGCTTAAGCATAATGCTATTTGGATCATTAAAAGCTGTAGAACTATGCTACTTGTATTAGTCACTTTTCTGTTGCTGTGATAAAACACCATGACCAAGGAACTTATAAAAGGAAGAGTTTAGTTGAGCTTACGATTGACGGTTCCAGGGAATCAGAGTCCATTGTGGCGGGAGGCATGGCATCTGGAGCTGGAGCTGGAGCAGCAAGCTGAGGGTCACATCTCGCAATGAGCACAGGAAGCAGAGAGCAACTGGAGACCACAAGGCTTGTTAAACTCACTAACCCTGCCCCCAGTGACATTCTTCCTCTAGCATGGCCACACCTTCTAAGACCTCCAAGAACAGTGCCACCAACTGGAGACAAAATGTCTGAATACTTAAAGCCTATGGGGGGACACTCATTCAAACCACCACACTACTTATGAGAAAATTAGAAATATGGACAATGGTTATTTGATAATATAAATAATTATTACTTTTATTTCTACTACTGGTATGTTACTGATATTGGGGCTATGTTAAAAGTGAGTTCCATTTCTAATAGAATTGAACTTATTATGTAGGTAAAACTACGTAATAAGAATTACAGATGAAACTGTTGTATAAATGGGATGTGCTTCTATGCGAAGGACAGTGGGTGTGAGTGAAGATGAAGCAAGGTTTGCTGTAAGTTGATAGTTATTTCAGTCTGATGGTGGGAAGTTTATATTACTCTGTTTACTTTTGTACATACTTGAAATTTTCTGTAATAAAAGTCAAAACTTTGGACGTTAGTAAAATAAAATATTAGCTGTAATATAATGAGAATTCACTTTTCTATATTCAAATTCAAGGTGGCTTGAATACCAATTCCAAGTGGATCCAAGGGTTGTTAGAATGAGATACTCAATATTCTTTCACTTGGGAGATAAATGGCTCCTTCCAAAATACCAGAGGCTGTTTCATCCAACAAATAGTTCAGTGGTTGTCCCAGTTGCTCCTTAATACTTCCCCAGAGTATAAGGATGTTACTGTGCCCCTGAAAAATATTAGTAACCTAGGCCATCTCTAGGCTCAGCACCCTTAGGAACTTCACAGTTTAGGGGGAATGGTTAGCAATTTGGGAGGGTGCCCTTTGGAGATACTGAACTTGAAAACACAGCTGTGGTAGTGTTTGTCAGATTTCTTTCTGCCAACTGGCTCGATTTCCCCCTTTACCCTGTGATCTCTGGAAGCAATCAGACACAGACCTCTCTCTCTCTCTCTCTCTCTCTCTCTCTCTCTCTCTCTCTCTCTCTCTGTGTGTGTGTGTGTGTGTGTGTGTGTGTGTGTGAAGACAACTTATTGGCATTGGTTCTCTCCTTCTACCATGTATGTATTGGGCATTGAACCCAGGCGATCAGGATGGCTAGCAAAGGTGTTTATTCCCTGACCCATCTTGCCGACCCAAAGACCACATTTTAAGTACAGGCAGTTGTGTTTCACTTCCTAGAGAGTAAAGTATATACATTAAATATCAGTCAGGCACATTCTTAGCACCAGGATCTGGTTGTAAATCTCCACATACTTCTTTATTGATTATATATCATATATATCATATATGCATATGAGTGCATTGCCTACAGGTAGGTACGTGCACCCATGCATGCAGTGCCCAAGGAGGTCAGAAGGTGTCAGGTCCCCTGGAACTGGAGTTATAGACTGTTGTTAGCTGCCATGTAGGTGATGGGAATGGAACCCCAGTCCTTTGCAATAGCAGCCAGTTTTCTTAACCACTGAACCATCTCTTTAGCCCCTGCTTTATATATGTTTTAATATTTTATTTATTATTTTTGTTTTATGCATATGAGTATATTGGCTGCATGTATGTAAGTGTGCTCATATCACACAATGCCCTGGGAGATCAGAAGAAGGTATTGGATCCCCTGGAACTGGAGTTACAGATAGATGTTTGCAATTCAATCATCAGTGTAGGTGCTGAGAATTGAACCCCTGTTCTCTGCAGGAGCAGCTAGTGGTTATAACCACTGAGATATCTCTCCAGCCCCATACACACACACCCCCACCCCACCCCCACATATATTATATTCAGGAAAAATGCAGGAAAAATTTCTTGGGTCACTGGGGGCTATGGTAGTCACAACTTGAGGTAGTTTTGGTCATGTCCCCTCAAGTTCCAACAAGAGAATTGTTATGAACTGTTATAGGTAGAACAGGCCTCACCCATTCTCTCTTCTGTATTATTTGAGATGGGACATCCTGTCATAGATCCTCTTATATTTTAATCATTTTAAATTGCACAGGTCAATGGAATCAGTACATTGACACTGCTTTCCAAAAATGCTCTTAAAATACATTTTCATTTCATTCTTATACCAAATTAAAAAATCCTCGTTATAAACCATAGGAGAAAGACAACTTTAAGGAATATATTTTTTATTGGATAGGAAAAGTAAAGATGTATAGTGTGTATGCACATGTGTGCATGTGTGTGAGCATCTTGTTTATATTTCAAATATTTGTCTAGAAATCAAGCTTTCCATTATACTAATTAACGCTTCAATTAATAGTTTCCCTAGAGAGAAGTTATTTTGTTAGACTTTCTTCTCAAGCTCAGGATTTTGTTAGTGAGCTTACTGTGTTTGGATTAGCAAGAAGGTTTTCATTTTGCCACCTGATGACAAATCCATTTACCCGGCCTGAAGCAGGGCATCTCTCTGGCAGTAGGAGGTTACAAAGAAAATTGATCATCAACGGAGTTATGAAATTGCTTTCCCAGAACTTTGTGAGCAAGCGGGGATGCAGTCAGTTTGGCCTGATTGATTCCTTCCGTCAGCGCTGGTCTTTTTGACAAAAGAGAAATCTAGTTCCTTACCTTAGGGAGCTCTGACTCATGTGAGCCCCTTTTGTAATCTGCTCCCAGGGAGGTGTTGCAAAAAGATAATCCTGCGTGTCACGTTCGTTCCAAAGCCTGAGTACAGAACAATCAGGCCGGTCCTGAAGGCCATGGTTTCCTGCCCTGGGGAGAACAGTTCACTCCTCTTTCTGTCCTTGCAAGGCTGTCAATAGACCAATAAGCATTTATGAGTTGCTTATGGTGAGTAAATAATCCTGGGAACAGACACAATGGATGACCAAAGTATCCCAAGTAGTACTGCATCTCATAAACTTAGTTTCATTTTGACACCTTTGGGAATAACACTGGGATCTCCTTAAATGCGCTGTTTCAGTTTATCAACACTTAGGGACAATGTGTAAACCATCCCTACACAGCAGTTTCTCTGGGATTGTACCATGATGGGGAGGATCCTGAGCTCTGGCCTTGGGTGTAGAAGGCCTTTCACTCTGTGTGTCTTCCTGAGTGGTGCCAACAACCTCTGGAGGAAGGCAGGCTCCAGGTTTTTGACAATCATATGTTCTCAATGAGCATTCAGAGACTAAGGAAAGCTACTTGAACCTTTTCTGCACACTCTTTGATTCTGGAAAGTTTTATATTGTTCTTTATCTTAGAATATATTTTAAGGATTATTTCCTGGTTTCAAGGGTGAGCTGAGCCATGTACAGACATCCCAGTTCAGCTCATGTTGGTATAGCGCTGGAGCCACAGCCTGTGACTCCCTATCCAACTGTAACAGAGGCAACCACTCACCTGAAGGCAGCTCTGTACTCTTGTATGTCCTCTCCTAAAATCTGGAATGAAAAATCCAGAATTAGGATATAAAGAATCTCCCAGAATTACAAATAATTATATGTATAATTTTTACAGCAGTAGATTTTTTTGTTAGTAAATTGTTCATATGCTTCTCTGTTTCAACATGTATTATTGAGTTATTTAGTATGGAAGTTTTTTCTCTTTTGGATGTTTCTCATTTGTTTATATTTATTGCCTTACTGTGGAATTATGTGTATATTTTTCAGCGCTCTATTTTATATAAATTATATGTACTCTATCTATCTATCTATCTATCTATCTATCTATCTATCTATCTATCATCTATCTATCAATCATCTATCTATCTTCACCTATCACCTACTATCTGTCTACCTATCAATCATCTATCTGTTTCACCTATCATCTATCTATCATCTATCTATCTATCTATCTACTATCTATCATCTATCTATCTTCACCTATCACCTTCTATCTATCATCTATCTATCTTCACCTATCACCTACTATCTGTCTACCTATCAATCATCTATCTGTTTCACCTATCATCTATCTATCTATCTATCTATCTATCTATCTATCTATCTATCTATCTATCTATCTATCTCTATCTTCACCTATCACCTTCTATCTATCATCTATCTATCGTCTATCTATCTTCACCTATCACCTTCTATCTATTATCTATCTATCATCTCTCTCTCTCTCTCTCTCTCTCTCTCTCTCTCTCTCTCTCTCTCTCTCCTATGCTTTGCAGTACCTGGGGGAGAACTGAACCCAGCACCTTGCTCATGCTAGGCAAACACTCTGCCAGTGAGCTATACCCCCAGCTTAATTTATAATGCTGTAGATTATGTTGCTTTGCATAGTTTTTTGCTCATTATTCCAGATATTATCATATGTATTTGTGGCTTGTCAAAATTATTGGTATTGAATGTGAACACTTCATGGTAGAAACTATTTATACTTATATTCTTTGATCTTCTACCTTTTAAAATACAGTTATCTTCACATTAATCTTACATTACACATGATGTAATGTATGATAATTTTTGCATCAACTTAAAACACTGATGGACATTCTATTGCATTGACCCTCAGCTTTTTTTTTAAAACCATTTTGTTCATTCTTTTATGAGGGGCTGTTTAGCAACACAGAAGGTTTGGGGCTGACATTTTTCCTTACATTTGAAAAGCATCCCATTTCTTTTGGTCCCCTCCATAGGACATTTCTTCTTCATTAGGGAAATTTGCTGAAGTTCTAGATGGTGTCATCTAGCTGGGTTATTTTGGTGTAGCTTTTTGAAAGATTTTTTTTCTGTCTTTAGTTTGGAGGAAATTTAATTATACTTCATACTTTGGATTTTCTTATGTGGTTTTTGGTCCGTTCCTCGAATCTTTTGGCTTATATCTCTCACAAAATTTGAGGAATTTTAAGCCACTTTTTTCTTGAAATATTTATTCACTAAGCTTTTAGGCTCCATTGATTATTTTGTGTTATATTTAAGGAAACTGGTTTTTGATGCATGACCTATGGAAAAAGTTTAATAACAATAAAAAATTATATATGAAAAATAAAAATAAAAGATATTTTAGACAGAAAAAAAGAAAACTGGTTTATTGAGTATAGTGGGGAGGACAAGAGGCTGGGAAGTAACAAGAGTACTGCTGTCCTCCACCAGCTTTCTACTTGTCCTCCACCCCAGTCAACTCCACTGTGCAGCTGAGTATGTCCAGCACTTTTATTTATTTGGGTCACTGTGTCATATAATTCTATAATTTCAATTTGGCTCTTCTTTTCCATAACATCTTTTGTTGTTAACTTCTGTTCATCTCCATTTATTTTGAGAGAATTTGTAATTAGCTATTGAAGGGGATAAAATACTTGTCAGAGGATTCCAACACCTGATTCAGGCTGGCACCTGCTTCAATTAGTTAGCATTTCTCATTCAGTATAATTTTCCTGGTTCTTCATATGTTTGAGTGCCTTTTATTTTTTATTATTTATTTATTGGTATCCTAGATATTTTGGTTCTATAGTCAGAAAATCATTGTAAGTATGTCTTCCTTTGTGCAATGATACCGTTTGGGGACAGAGAAGGCAAGTATGGGCTATGCGTATGTATAATGGCGATGTGCTTTCAGTCTTCCTGTGCTCTGCTGCTTTCCATTCTCCAGTGTGCCCACTCCCTCATCCCCAGTGTGCCCACTCCCTCATCCCCAGTGTGCCCACTCCCTCATCCCCAGTGTGCCCACTCACTCATCCCCAGTGTAGCCACTCCCTCATCCCCAGTGTGCCCACTCACTCATCCCCAGTGTGCCCACTCACTCATCCCCAGTGTGTCCACTCACTCATCCCCAGTGTAGCCACTCACTCATCCCCAGTGTGCCCACTCCCTCATCCCCAGTGTAGCCACTCACTCATCCCCAGTGTGCCCACTCATCCCCAGTGTGCCCACTCACTCATCCCCAATGTGCCCAGTCACTCATCCCCAGTGTACTGTTTACAAGTACAGAAGGTATTTGTTTGGCTTCTGGTTGTCACTAGGTGACTTCTGAGGTTGCCCAGAACCTGCTGGATCTGGTTCTCCTTATGCCACTGTGTGGTGGACAGGGGCCTCAGGCTTCCCTGCTGCTGCTGTCGAGGCACAGTCCTACTTGCCATGCTCCACTTGTTTTCCGGTAGTGCGTCGTAGTGCTCCAGTGATGTTGGACATCACAACTCAAGTGCCTGTTTGGGAAGCAGATGCTGGGGTTCCCCATAAGCTTTCCCTTAATTGGATTTAGCCACGGAAAACAGTTCTTTCTGTTCCTCCCTTCCCTTTCCTCTCCTCTTTTTCCTTCTGGTTTTATAGGCAGATCTGGGCTACAGACTGCCTGGTATATTATCAGGAGGGTATATATGAGACAACCAAGAAAACCCAGGAAATATACCAAGTTATTAATCTTACCTTTTTCTTTCCAATGTTCTGTGCTGAATAATTTCCAGGGTTTTGGTTGTGCTTGGAGGGAGGAACAGTACCAAGTGAGTGTACTTGTTAAGGCTCCAACTTTACAAGTGCTGAATGACCAGGTGCTGCCCATCAGTGAGGTTAATTGACTGTATACCCCGAGTGAGCCATTGCATATGTCAGACTACAGTCTCCATGGTGACAGGGCAGTGCCAGGTACTACAGTTAAAGATGGAAAGAGTTAGGTGAATGTATTAGTCACTTCTCTGTTGCTGTGATAAAACACTATGACCAAGGAACTTATAAAAGGAAGAGTTTATTTGAGCTTATGATTGACGGTTCCAGGGAATTAGAGTCCATTGTGGTGGGAGGCGTGGCAGCTGGAGCTGGAGCTGGAGCAGCAAGCCCAGGGTCACATCTCGAAATGAGCACAGGAAGCAGAGAGAGAGACTGGAGACCACAAGGCTTGTTAAACTCACTAAGCCTGCCCCCAATAACGTACTTCCTCTAGCACGGCCACACCTTCTAAGTCCTCCAAGAACAGTGCCACCAACTGGAGACAAAATGTCTGAATACTTAAAGCCTATGGGGGACACTTATTCAAACCACCACAGCGAATAACAGACAGCTTGAAAACAGTAATGATAACAATAGCTAACATCTATGAATGCTTACTCTATATTAAGTGCTATGCTAAAGCACTTTAGTAGTGTTGTCTTAAATCTCTTAAGGCAGGAATTGTCCTGGGGATTGTTCCAAGTAGATCCATGACCCTAGTCAACATACATCCATGATTCAAACCCAATTCCATTCAGGGAGCATGAACAAGATGCTCCATTTAGCGTCTGCAGTCCTTGCTTCTTCCTACAGACTCATCATGAAGGAATCTTCCCCTCCTCTTAGGAAGGTCTAGAAAAGGTGCATACCCTGGAGCATACCACCTTTCTGAACCTCAGTTTCTTCTCCTGTAAAAAGATTAACATCAACTTTATAATACTGTTGTGAAGTTTTGAAAGTCTCATAGATTTGTCTTAAAGCTGGGCTCAGTGGCCTACCTCTGTAACACCAGCCCTCGGGAGGAGGCAAGAGGAGGAGTTTGAGGTCAGCCCAGGTTACAGAGTGAGTCTGTTTCCTAGGTGGTTACACGGGGCATTGTGCAAGGGTTGGAGTGCTCCTCCAGCATCCCCGGGGTGTGGAATGAGGACTTGGGTCTGGCTGCAAGAGTCTGTGTTCTGCAGCTCCTCTTTGGGAGCCCGAGCTTGGGTCACAAGTGTTAGCATCAATCCCACAGGCAGGAAATATTGGCTACAGTGGTTGCAGGGTAGACAGAGATGACATGACTACTTGGAAGGCTAGACATTTCCATTTTCATTAGTATATTGCTTTTTACTGTTATTTTTCTCTTTGAAATGGAATTAGCTATTAACATATGACTCCTAGTTTATTCTTATCTAATTAGACAGAACTCTTTTGGAGACTTATATCATCCCTTTTGCCATCTCTATTTCCCAACAAAAATTTTACAACCCCCCTTTCACATCTTTTTTCTGTTTTCTCAAGTAAACATAAAAAGATATGTACTCTGTTACTAGAAACTGATAATTTCTGAGACTTTAAAAAGTAGGGTAATGATTTGCCTGAATATTTAACGGCCTATACCTGCCTTTCTGTAATGTCTAAATACAAGAGCAAAATTAGTTTTATAAAAGGGAACATAGACAGGCTGTCCAGTAGCATTAATTAATCTTTATTGAATACTAAGTGCATAAGGTAACTGCTATTTTATAGGGCAGAAAGAACAAATGCTGTTTATGGAAAGAATGACAGCTTTATAAAGCAAAGCTGTGGTCCAAATTGCATAGGGCTGGAAAAATACAAGAGGGGGTAATCAAAATATCAATTTACAACCTTCTGTAGCAGTCAGTTGACACTCAGCAGGGCAGTGGAAGGAGCAGATCTTACCAAGATAATCAAATGTTTCCGAGCATGTTGATGGAGGACTTCCTTCTCAGCAAGTGAAAATGTTCCTCCTCTCCAGGGGTACTAATGATCAAGAAGATCATTTCGAGATCAGAATAAATGAGAGCACGGATGAAGATTAGAGCAGCACTATGATCCTCTTGGAAGATGAAAGCATAGACTGCAATACTTTGCGGAGTGTCCTGGGTAAACTCATTTCACTCATAATGACATGCGCTGACAGCAGTAGTGTCCTTCCACATGTGGCCAGCACAGCTTTGGACACTTCCAAAGTATAATTTATCATGTACTTTTGATGAAAAGTTTCTTTCCATCATGAAATCACAGATTGTTTCTATAGCTTCCTGAATAGCGTGGTATGTTGTAACAGAAATGAGGCCAATGAGGGTAAAAAGGTAGAGGACAGAGGTAACACCCTCCTGTGTCAGTCCGACTTTCTCCCTTTTCCCGCTCTGCTCCTCCTCTTGTCTGGTCTCCTTCCTCTCCGCTTCCCTTCCTCTTCTCCCTCTTCCTTTCCCGTTTCTTTTGTTTTCATTTTTCTGAGACACAGTCTCATGTATACTTGCTATCTAGCCAAGGGACCCGCCCTTTCTTTACAAGCCCAATGCCCTCCACACTAGATGGAGTGTGTGAAATGGGCAGCGCAGAATCAGCTTCTACTAGCACAGGTGGCTCTGGGAAGCTTCACGAGGAGAGGCTGGCAGAAGGTACTTCATCAACATGTCAGGGAGGAGGCACAGAGACAGACTCAGCTTATGAGTCACCTGCTGGTTGTAGGAGGTGCTGGGCAGGCACTGAAGACTATGCAGTTCTCAGGGTTAAGGCTGAGCAGGGACAAGAGTTGGTTTGTTCCCTACCAACCTTGGACACTAATCCTTAAACCTGTTAGAAGATCCTTGCAGCAGCCATAGGATTTGGAGTTTCTGTGATAGTGGCTAACAAATGTGTCCTGGCTTGAAGACTCTTGTGAGAATTTTATCAAAATCATGGTTACTTTAGTATTTTGGTAGCTATGGTCTGAGATCTGAACTTCTGCCACTTGACTCTGAAATGAACTTGACAAAAATGAAGAAAGAGAAGGCCCTGTTCCTCTTCGCCTTGGCCAGGATCACTTTGCCCTTGGAGTTGTGGGGCAGGTAGCTTACTTTTACTGTTCCTGGGGAGTTTGGGGCTTTTAAGGACATTCACTATGGCTTTTGGCCTTAGATCCTTTGAAAATTTTGGGCCAAGAATTTAGAACGTAGGGCTGAAGAGATAGCTCAGCAGTCAAGAGTACCGGCTGCTCTTGCAGAAGACCTGGGTTAAATTACCAGCACCCACATCACAGCTAACAATCATCTGTAACTCCAGTTCAAGGGGATCTGATGCCCTGTTCTGACCTCTGGGGTATTGCAGGACACGGGTGTACCCACCTACATGCAAACAATACACTCATACGTATAAATGGATACATATGGCTTGACCATAGACAAGATGATTATTTCTATTACTTTGTGGTTTTATTATTCTTTTCTCATTTTTCTAAGGGAAAATTATATATTTTTCAAAAATTCTAGTAACATTTTTATATAAATATCAAGTTGAGGGGCTGTAGAGATGGCTCAGCAGTTAAGAGCACCGACCGTTTTTGGAGAGGACCCAGGTTCGATTCCCAGCACCCACGTGGCAGCTAAAAACCGTCTTTAACTCCAGTTCCTGGGGAATGGAATCCAATGCTCTCTTCTGACCTCTGTGGCATTGCATGACACTGGCGCACCGACTTACATGCAGACAGTACACTCATCCACATAAAAAATAAATAAATTTTAAAAAAGAAATATTAAAAAAATAAAATAAAAAATAAATATCAAGTTGAAATGAAAACTCCAAAGAGTTAATTATCAATAAAAAGATTATAACTAGTATTATCTTTTCAAAATCATGTTGGAGAGTATGATTTTTTGGCATGGTACACTTATTTCATTTATTTATTTATTTGTTTATTTATTTATTTTACATGCCACAGTGTGCACATGGAAGCCAGAAGACTTCTGTTCTCTCATTCCACTGCATGGGTACTGGGATCAAGTGCAGGTTGATGGGCTTGGTAGAACTACCTTTACCAGCTGATTCATCTTGCCAGACTTATTTAAATAACTGCAAAATACATCTGATATACCATTTGAACCTCAATTAACTGTTTTAGAGGAATCCAAGCTGAAACATCCCACTCCCTCTGCTAGTGGGATCTGCATCTTTGGTGAAGTATGCGATTCAAAACAGCCCCAGGAGTGCTATGAAGTGAAAAGTTAATTCCACAAAATATAAATAAAACTGCAGGGAGAAAGCAGGAATCCAACAGCGTCAGGTAAAAGGTGTCACCAAAGGAAGTGGAACCTTGCTTTGCTTGGAGTTGAGGAAAACTGCAAAGTGCAGTTAGAGATTTAAAACTCCAGTTAAAGCCTAGGAATTTTGGGTGGGTTTTGGCTTTCTAATTTTTTAAAAATTTACACTGAGCTTTATTATTTTTATCAAGGATAGATTTTAGTGCTCAGTAGCTGGAGTAAGGATTTGGCTCCTGGGAAGACCTCAAAAGTGACTATCAAACAAGCAGTTTGGGGGGGTACCTAAAGTTTATTGCAAAAATATAATGTATAGACAGAAATACTTCTTTAGCCTTAACTACCATTTAGCTAATTTTCGTGGATAATTGCTTAAAAAAAAACAAATCAGTTTTATTGAGAGTGTCTTAGTTCAGGCTACTATAACAAAGTACCAGAGAATATGTTACTTAGGAACAAGAGAAACTTAATTCCCTAAATTCTTGATTGTAGACATGTGGGACAGGGGTAAAGCATGGTTGGGCTGCGGTGAGGATCTTCTTCTAGCTTCTAGACAGCAACTCTTGTTTTATTGTCACAGGGGAAAAAAGAAAGTGCCCAAATGCTCTGACGTATTTTTATAAGGGCACTAATCCTATACAGGAGGGCCTTGTGCTCATGTCCTGATTATCCCCTAAACTCTCCACCTCCTAAGCTGATCCCATTGAGAGTTGGAGTTCAACATGTGGATGTCAGAGGGACATAAACAGTTGGATCCTTAACAAGGATGTAAATTGAGACCATTGTGTATGACAACAATTTCTCTTTATGAATTAATGTGTGTATGTGTGTGTGTGTGTTTATGTGTTTCAGCCTAGTTCATGCCATGCTTTCTCTATCATATGGCTTAATCCTTTGCCCCTGTCCCAACTCTACACCTCTCAGGAACTGGATTTATTGGATCATCTAGTCCCAAGATAGAAAGGCCCATTATCCCCCAAAATATTTGGTGTTAATATAAAAAGGAAGAATAATTTGTAGTCTAATTAAAACAAAGCTTTAAGTGATTAGTGTCAAGTTTTCATTGATGTTATATGAAAGTGTTAATGTTCTATACAAATTGCATTTCTAATTAACAAACCAACCAATTTTAAATCTAGAAATTTCCTACATGTGTTTACTGTTCCTATTTAAAGAAATTTTAAAAATTGCTAAGCCCTGTGGCATAGAGACAATACCAGACAGAGAGCAGCTGAGCAGTTATCAAGGAACAATAGCTCCTTTCACATGGACCAGCTTTCTGGATTTGAGAAAAGAATGAGACTTCAATGAGAGGCCAATCTAAAAACAAACCATAAATAGCTAACATCATGCATATAATCCTTAATTGGTTGCATAGGTAATAATCAGAATCAAAAGGAGTTTCATGCATGAATTTGCTTCTCATTAAGGTTTCAAATTATGTTAGAAAATTATCTGATTTATTTAAGATGAGTGAATTTTTGCATAAACTGTACATGCAGCAGCACTATCTTACAATAGTCACACCCAAGGTTCAAGGGCATTTGAAGAGCATAGTGAAATGATTCTTTTTCCTCTATGGTGATTATGATTCTTTGAAATTTTTGTTAGATTTTTTTAATCAATGTAGACAATAACTAAGGTAAATATTTTTTATTATTTTTTTATGTGTATGCGTGTACTGTCTGCATGCAGGTCTGTGCACCCAGTCGTGCAATGCCACGGAGGTCAGAAGCGGGTGTCGGGTTCCCCTGGAACTGGAGTTAAAGACGGTTCTCAGCTGCCATGTGGGTGCTGGTGATCGAACCCGGGTCCTCTGCAGAGCAGTCGGTGCTCTTAACCGCTAGGCCATCTCTCCAGCCCCACTAAGGTAAATAATTTACAAGGATTTATTTTGACTCAGCTTTCAGTCCATGGTGAGATGGACTTTTTTTTTCTGGACGTGTGGTGAAGCAGACCATCATATGGTAGAAGACCTGACGGAGCAGAGATGCTCACCTCATAGTAGCCAGGAAGCAAAGAAGATGAGAAAGCACCAGGAAGAAAACCTCCTTCAAACGTAGAGCTCCCCCACCTGTCTCCCAAAGGACCCCACCTGCCTAAGCTCCTGCTACCTCCACCACCAGCATCACCAGCTGAAATCAAGCATTAAATACAGGATCCTGTTGGAACATTTCATATTCAAAGCACTTTCTCTGTCTTCCCCTGTGAATGCCAAGGAGAGATCTTTCACCTCACTTCTCAGCAGCCTCTGCCCTCATTTCTGTGCTCACCAGCTAAGGCTGGATGCAATTTACATTCAGTCCTTCATCTCATGTGGCACGATGCCAAGAGCACAATAAAAATGAATGTTTCTTTGCTAGCAAAAATAGCAAAATCATTTATTCTTAAAAAACACAGCTGAACTATGATTAATTACCAAGATTCTAAAGAAACCTAGTTTTGTGATATATTTCAATATCTATTCAGCAAAAGTTTGTTGAGAGAGAAAATGAATGTAATTTTTGTTTGTGAAAGAGAATGAAATGGTTTGCCGACATCTCTGTTTAAATTCATTATCCATAGAATTTCCAGCTGTGATTTCCAAACATGCACCTGTTTGTGTCGTGCCCTTTTTGAAAGCCCTCCACTGTTCCAGCGGGGTCTGGAGACCCTCGGATGGTGTGAGCATAGACACATGCAATTAGTACTCACCCTTCATGGAGCAGCATAAAGTCATAGTGAGAACTCAGGTTCTAGATCGGTATTTAGATAATTAGGGACAAATGAGTGTGAAATTGGAACATCTACTATAATTAGATTTTCTTTCTTTCTAAAAGAAGTTTTTTAAAAAATAATCTTTCATAGTTTGAAGTCTGGTAAGGTAATCTCCCCTGTATTGCATTTTTCAGTCAGGGTTGCTTTAGCTATTTGGGGTCTTTTGCTTTTCCATATGAATTTAATGATTTTTTTCCCAAGTCTGTGAAGAAGCTCATAGGGATTTTGATTGGGATTGCATTAAATCTGTATATCAGTTTGGGTAAAATGGACATTTTTACTATATTAATTTTCCCAATCCACGAGCATGGGAGGTCTTTCCATCTTTCGATGCCATTTTCAATCTCCTTCTTCAGGGATTTAAAATTTTTGTTATAGAGGTCTTTGGTATCTTTAGTTAGGGTTGTTCCCTGGCATCTTATTATTTTTGAGGCAATTATGAGTGGGAAGGTCTTCTTTTTTTATTAATTTTATTTATTTCTGTATGTGTATGAATGTACTGTCTGCATGCAGGTCTGTGCACCCGTGTCGTGCAATGCCACGGAGGTCAGAAGAGGGTGTCAGATTCCCCTGGAACTGGAGTCCTCCTGGAACTGGAGTTTCAGACGGTTCTTGGCCGCCATGTTGGTGCTGGGGATCGAACCCGGGTCCTCTGTAAGAGCGGAGGTCTTCTTATATTCCTTCTCCACTTGTTTATTGTTGGTGTAAAGAAAGGCTACTGATTTTTCTAGGTTACTTTTGTAGCCCGACACTTTACTAAAACTCTGGAACATTTCTAGACGTTTTCTGGTGGAGTTTTTAGCATCCCTTAGGTAAACTATCATATCATCTGCAAAAAGGGATAACAACTTCTTCTTTTCTGATTAATACTCCTTTAATTTCCTTCTCTTTTCTTATTGCCCTAGCAAGTGTTTTGAGCATTATGTTGAAGAGGAGTGGCGATAGGGGGCAGCCTTGCTGGCTTCCTGCCTTTAAGGGAAATGGTTCCAATTTTTCTCCATTTAGGATGATGTTGGCAGTGGGTTTGCTATATATGGCTTTGATCATGTTGAGGGTTGTTCCTTTCCGTCCTATTCCCTCTAGGAGTTTAAACATGAAGGGATGCTGGATCTTGTTAAAGGCTTTTTTTTTCCTGGAACTCACTCTGTAGACCAGGCTGGCCTTGAACTCACAAAGATCCACTTGCCTCTGCCTCCCAATCTGCATCAATTGAGATGATCGTGTGGTTTTTGTCTTTCAGTCCATTTATGTGATTTATGATATTTATTGATTTACATATGATGAACCATCCCTGCATCTCTGGTATGAATCCAACTTGATCATGATGCATGATCTTTTTGATGTGGGTCTGCATGTTATTTGTAAGTATTTTGTTGAGAATTTTTGCAACTATGTTCATTAGTGAGATGGGTCCATAGCTTTCTTTTTTGCTTGCATCTTTGCCTGGCTTTGGTATTAGAGTGATGCTGGCTTCACAGAAGGAGTTTGGGAGAATTCCCTCTGTTTGTATCCTTCTAAACAGTTTGAGTAGCAATGGTTGTAGGACCTAGACTTCAAACTATATTACAGGGCCATAGTCATAAAAACACCCTGTACTAGCACAAAAACAGACCAGTTGACCAATGGAACAAAATTGAAGATCTGAACTTGAGCTTATACAATTTCATATTGTATAAATGAATACATATTTGACAAAGGAACAAACAAATCTAAATGGAGGAAGGATAGCATTTTCAGCAAATGGTGCTGGCAAAATTGGATTGTCATCTGTAGAAGAATAAAATTAAATCCCTACCTCTCATCCTGTACAAAAATCAACTCCAAGTGCATCAAAAATGTCAACATGAAGCCTGAAACCCTGAAGGTGATAAAAGAAAAAGTTGGTAACAACCTACAAGACATAGGTGTAGGAAAAGACTTTCTAAATCAGATAGCAGCCACACAGGAAGTAAGATCAGCAGTTGACAAATGGGACCTCATAAAACTCAAAAGCTTCTGTACAGCGAAAGAAACAATCAAGGAGATGAAGAGAAAACTCACAGAGTGGGAAGAAATCTTTACCAGTGACACATCTGACAGAGTGTAGACAATCCCCCAGGCCTGCTGGGGAATTTTGGGGTCTGACCGAAGGAATGGGGGTGAGAGGTGCAGAGTCAAGACACAGACCCTGGGAGTTGGGTGAATGCAGACAGAGGGCGAGCTGTCACGTGGAAATGTCAGCATGCCAGAGGTGGGGTCAACAAAGTTCGGGCATAGCACCCGAGCTCCCACTGGACCACTCCTCATGCAAAATTAAATACAAAGGGTGGAAATGTAGTAGCCAGTATGCTGAGAATTACGCATGTACAGAGCTTGTCCCTCATCAACCTAACCTGCCCTAGGCAGGTGAGACCATACAAGCAGCGTTGCAGACCTGAGCCAATCACAAGCGGGAATGTGAACAGTTCATAATCCCTAACCCTGCCCCCAATAAACGAGTTTGAGACAGCTCGCCTTCTGTCTGTGTTCGCCTGACTCCCAGGGTCTGTGTCTTGACTCTGCGCCTCTCACCCCCTTTCCTTTTGTCAGACCCTGAAATTCCCCAGCAGGCCGGGGGATTGTCTACAACAGAGCATTTACATCAAGAATATATAAACTGCTCAAAAAAACAAAGAACTAAGAAGACAAATGATCTACTCAAAAGATGGAATATAGAGCTGAACAGAGTCTTCACCAGTGAGGAATTACAGATGGCTGAGAAGCATCTTAAAAAGTGTTCAACATCATTAATAATTAAAGAAATGCAAATTAAAACCACTCTCAGATATCGTCTCACTCCAGTACAGCTAGCTAAGATCAAGAAAACAAAAGACCACAGATGCTGGAGGGATTGTAGGGAAAGGGGAACACTCATCCACTGCTGGTGGGAATGTAAACTTGTACAACCACTATGGAAAGCAGTGTGGAGAACATTTAAAAGTCTTGGAATGAGCCTACACCTGACCCAGGCATAACACTCCTGGGTATATACCCCAAAGACTCATCCTACCACAAAAATACATGCTCATCCATGTTTATTGTAGCTCTCTTCACAATAGCGAAGAGCTGGAACCAGGCCAAATGCCCCTCAACAGATGAGTGGATGACAAAATCGTGGTACATCTACACAATGGAGTACTATTCAGTGGTAAAGAAAGATGGCATTATGAACTTTGCAGGTAAATGGATGGAGCTCAAAGCCATTATGCTGAGTGAAGTAACACAGTCCCAGAAAGATGAATGGAGAATGGGTTTCCCTCATTTGTGGATGCTAACACCAAATCCCCCAGATGAAAGGCAAGCTGAATGTCATTATGGTTATATTTCTGTTTATCTCAATGCAACTATGTTGTTATAATGTGATCTCTCAAATTAATGGAGGAAAGTGTGAATTCCTAAACATAAAAAAAGACTGAGAGAAAGATGCAAGACAGTTATGGCAGAATGCATGATCTGGGATGGGGTGGGGTGGGGTGGGGGGAAGGGAAAGGGGAATATGCCTGAACTGAATTGAAAAATGATTTATGAAATACAGAAAACATCAATAAAAAATAACAAGTAAAAAAATAACCTTTCATTTAATTTTTAAAATGTGTGGATTACAAAATACAGAATGTTTGGCTTCTTTGAGATTTTATTTAGTTTTATTTTATGTATTTGAACATTTCGTGGGAATGTATGTAAGTATACCACTTTCATGTCTAGTGTTGGGTCCCATGGCACTGGAGATAAGGACAGGTGTTAGGCACCATGTGGGTGCTGGGAACTGAACCAGGACTTCTAGAAGAGCAGTAAGTACTCCTAACCTCTGAGCCATCTCTCCAGTCTTGTATTTATTTATTTCTGTCATGTTTTGATAAAAGGCTGTGGAACTTAATACTCACCCTCAATATATTCACAGTATTATCTCAGACTATAACTCAACTTTTATTGGAATTTGTTTTAAACAGAATAAACATTGTTTGAAACTATCTGTATCATTATTTTACTTTTCAGGGCCTGTACCTTTTAGCTAGTATAAATGTCAGAATTTGTTCCCTGGGAAAGAACTCTGGGAATTAAAGCAAAGCAAAACAAAAGGTAGAGTTGAAATAGAGGCAGGAGCTTGAAGTTATATGTCTGTTCGGAGAGACTTAGTGTATTATATTTAAAAATATTCTTACAGGAATACATTGAAATTTAAATCAGCACATGTTGGTATCTTCTATTGATAATTCATTTTCTTGACAGTGTAAAAATCTAGTGACTTTAAATTGGGTTTCCTACATGATTGTGTATAGGTGAGATAGGGCTATTTGAATAATAGTCATTATTTACTTTAGTTTGACAGTTGGGTGTCAATCAGATCCTGTCGGTGGGTATTCTCAGATCATTCCAAATCTAATGGGGATAAAAGATATGTATTTTTTCTTTTCTTGTAGTTGTCTGTCTTAAGTCCAATTTTTCGTAGATCAGGAATCATTTAACTTCATTCCTAAGGTAACCAAATTTCAGGTGCTGGTTGTGGAAAAATTCTCTCTTTCAAGCCTGTACATTGTCAGAGGTCCAAAAGAGCATTTCCACTGTGACCTATTGAAACCATCCACTAAATACCTCCAATACCATATCTTCACTATTATCACAGTATGCAGATATTATGAAAAATATTCTTTATTTCACATACCCACAGATGTTACTCTGTAAACAAATGAAATACATATGGCAAAATATTGAATAAAGTATAAAAAGGCTGTGCTGGATAGCTTTAGTGGCAACTTGACACACCTGGGTTGAGGGAACCTCAATTGGGGAATCGATGAACTACAACCCAGGAGATGTGAGCTGAATAATCCCTTTCCTCCCCAAGTTGGTGTCAGTCAGAGTGTTTTGTCACAGCAATGGAAGACAAACTAGAACAGAAATTGGTACCAGGAGTGGGGTATTGTTGTGACAGACCTGACCTTGGTGTTTTGGGGAAGAATTGTGGAAGCGTTTGGAACTTTGGGCTGGAAAAATCATCGAATGCCTAAAGACCATGGCTGTGGAACTTGGAACAGTTTTGCTGAAAGGGTTGTAGAAGATGGAGGCCTGGCTTGTTTCTAGTTTCAAAGGGAAACAGAGATCATCAGGACTGTTTAATCTGTGGTTCTGGTCAGCTGGGGCTGAAGAATCAGCTGTAAGTAACAAGAGACCAGAACCTGGAGTGAAATATTTGTTGTACTGGGACAATTGATGCTGGTTAGCTGGGGCTGAAAGATCAGCTGTAAATAACAAGAGACCAGCATCACTGTGGTGAAATCTTCTGGGAAAAATTTCTTCAGGGTCAGCACACAGAAGCTATGTTCCAGAAGGGGCCTGAGGCTCCATGTCAAGCCAGAAGCAGGACTTGGTAACATTTAAGAGTCTCCTATATGGTTCCAGTGTTGAAAGCATGAAGGGGTTACAGAGAGCAGCTGAGGCCTGGCACTATGAGAGGCCAGGAAAGGCCACTATCATTGCGGCCTTAGTTGCAGTGAAGACCCCAGGATTCCAGGGGTCAGGAAGAAAAGCTGAGGTTTTGCATCAGGAGAGGTCAGAAGCAACCTCAGTTTCAGTGGTGACCCCAGCTTTTTGGAGATGCCAGGACTGTGGGATGACCACCAAGAGCAGCAGCAGGTGTGGAATGGAGTCGGCCTGGGCCTGCGAGATGAGTTGTGTGTGCCACAGACGGCAGAGACAGAAAAGGGGAGCTGCCGAAACACTGTTGGAGGAAGGTTGTGAGTGAGTCCCAGGTGTCCAGCCTTGAGCTACTTGCTGGACTTAGGTTTTGTTTGAGTGTGCCTGATTCTTCCCTTTGAAATAAGACAGTACTTGTTTTGGATTTTACAGCAGCCCACAGTTAAGAGATTTTTAATAGACTGTGAACTTTTAAGTTTTTGGACATTTTAAGGACTGTGGGGCTTATAAGGTTGTACTGTCTTAGGTTGTGATTAATGTTAACATCATACTTTGGGGATAAGAACTGGAAAGGTGGTCGTTTAATAGTGATGTGTTTTATGTGTCAAGTTGACAAGGGGTCAATTGCAATGAACAGCTTTGGTGTCAACTTGACACACCTGGGTTGAGGGAGTCTCAATTGGGGAATTGGCTCCACTGGATTGGCCTGTGGCCACATCTGTGGAGTATTGTCTCAATTGTCAAGCTGTGTGGGAGGGCCCAGCCCACAATGAGTGGTGCCACCCTGGGCAGGTTGTTGTGTACCATATAAGAAGGCAGGCTGGGCATGAGCTAAGGTAGCAAGCCAGTAAGCAGCACTCCTCCATGGCCTGTGCTTCAGCTCCTGCCTCCAGGTTCCTGCCCTATGTTCCTGCCTTGGGCTCCCTTGAGTGATGAACTACAACCCAGGAGATGTGAGCTGAATAAACCCTTTCCTCCCCAAGTTGGTGTCAGTCAGAGTGTTCTGTCACAGCAATGGAAGACAAACTAGAACAAGCGCTAAAGCTTCCAATTTCCAGAAAAACAGATAGTAAGAACATCTATGTAAGAAAAGAGTTGGTGCCTTTGTGGACCACACTCTGTAAAATAAATTAATCTAAAGAAACTCTTAAGTAAAAATCTGAAAGAACATTGAGATGAGTAGTTTCATGTCAATTTGACTCACCTTGGAAGAGGGAGCCTCAATTGGTGAACTTCCACTATCTGATTGGCCTTTTGACATGTCTGTGAGGCATTTTCTTGATTGTTGACTGATGGCCCAGCATACTGTGGGTGGTGGCACCCCTTGAGCAGTTGATCTTGTGTTGTATAAGAAGGCAGGCTGAACACAGGCCAGGGGAACAAGCCAGGTATTCTGTGGTCTGTGGTTCAGCTTCTGCCTCCAAGTTCCTGCCCTGAGCATCTGCCTTGGCTTCCCTCTATGACTGTAAGCTGTAAGGTGAAATACATTCTTTCTTCCCCAAGTTGGTTTTTGTCATTGTTTTATCACAACTCTGAGAAGTAACTAGGACATAATCTGATGATGTATTAATCTGCTTGCAATTTCATAATAAATAGCACTTTCTTTTCTCACAGGTCTAGAGGTTAGGAGGAAAATGTGAATTCCTAAACATAAAAAAAAAGACTGAGAGAAGTCTAAGATCAAGGCATCAGCAGGTTGAGTTTTTCCTGAGGTATTTGACATCTAGATAACTACCAGCTTGCTGTGTTCTTAAAGGACGTGCTCTCTGTGCACATCCTTGGGATTCCCATGCATCAAAGTTCTTTTTCTTATAAGGATCCAGTCATATTAGATTAGGACCTACTCTATCAGCCTCATTCTGACTTACTCATTTCTTTAAGGGCCCTAACTCCAAATATAGTAGCATACTGAGATACTAGGGATTGGAGTTAAACGCAAGAATTGGGTGTGAATTTCAATCAATAAGAACTGAACAATCCAGAGCTCACCCTGATCTCATTATCCACATCTCTTATTCCTTTCAATTCCACTGTCCTTAGTTCTATGTAGTTTTCAATTATTCATGGGCCCTAATGTTTATAATCTTGAAGAGGTATGATGTGAGAAGTGCAATGCCCCAGGAATATATTTTAGGGAGAATCACTTTAAATTCAACTTAATTGTCATATACTATTTCCCACAGACTGTACTCATACCACGGTCCATCACAGAAGAGCCTAGAATCCTTTTGTCTAAAGTTCTACAAACCGAACTATTCATTTTTGATTGGCTGTGTATTGAGGGTGATTATCAAGCCTTGGGGTCTTGGCTAGTATTCTTTAAATGACTGTGAACCTGGACCAGAAAGGTTTTCATCAATCCTCCTTCATCTGTAACATGTGATTCTGACTTTAGTGACTACTTGTTTGCAGGTTGTGAGCCTGCCCTTCTGGCAGAATTATCCTTTGACTGAATTTTGAATTATCTAGGCATTGGGAATTATTATTCAATATTGACCAAATTTATGTTGTTTAATGTGGAATCCAAGAATAACTCATTTGTAGATTAAGTACATTTTCAGAAGGAAATAATGTAGAATGACTACAAATATTAATAAGATACATTATCTCAACTCCTTTGGATGTTCCCATTGTCAGCATGATTTATCTACATTTCTAATCCAATGTCAGAAGATTGGGAAGTTCGGGCTGGAGAGATGGCCTAGTGGTTAAGAGCACCGACTGTTCTTGCAGAGGACCTGGGTTTGATCCCCAGCACCCACATGGCGGCCGAAAACCATCTCTAACTCCAGTTCCAGGGGAATCCGACACCCTCTTCTGACCTCTGTGGCATTGCACAACATGAGTGCACAAATCTACATGCAGACAGTACATTCATACGCATATGAAAATAAATAAAATTAAAAAAAAGAAGATTGGGAAGATCATAAAGAATTAAAATAGTTTCAGAAAATGAGAGTTTTTTCCCCAATTTTCTCTCTCAAGAAGAAAAATACTAAAAAGAAAAAACACAATGAGTAACCATGTGTTGAGGCTTTGTAAAACAAATTCAAATCCATTTTCATTCATTCTTCAAAGACATCTGAATATTCAGCACAAATGATGGGACTTTTATTCTAAGAAAGATATAGTGCAGTTCTTTGACTGATAAAACTATAATTTAATAAGATTATACAATCATAAAATTACTGGTAAAATGTTTAATACATATTTACTCATGTAAAATTTAAAAACACACACTTTGCTCATGCATTCATTTTCAAATTAATTCATTCTGGAGCTAGCAATTATCAGTAATGACAATTATGTAAATGACATTCAGTCAATATAATTTCATGAGTTTCATTTTCTCAAGGAACTAATAAAATTTTAATAGCCTAAACAACATGAGATAAATGAATGAAAAGACTATTTTTGAGGTGCTAGAATGACTAGCCATAATCAATTGAAATTTCCATGTTTTTATCAACTTGGATGTTATTACAGCATGGATAAATGACTAAATAGCTTAATTCTGCATACATTGCAAATGGCAGGCTTTTCATATGCATTATTCAATTTGTTGTCTCAAAATTTTACAAAGGGATGAAATGATAATTATATTTTCCATACAGTGAAGCAAGTGCCACATTTATTTTTGTCTATCTTGAAAGCATTCTTTTTACTGAAAAAACCACTCTTTCACTATAAAATGAAATTATGGCATCTTTATATGCTCCCAACAAGTGACTGAATACAATCTGTTTAGAATTTTTATGTGCTGTCAATTAAACATTTTTACTTAACTGAGAAATAAGAACAGTGCCTTTTTCACGTTCAGAATCTTTCTAAATATTTATTTATTTATTTATTATTTTTATGTGTATGAGTGTACTGTCTGCATGTAGGTTGGTGCACCCGTGTCGTGCAATGCCTCTGAGGTCAGAAGAGGGTGTCGGATTCCCCTGGAACTGGAGTTAAAGACGGTTCTTAGCCACCATGTGGGTACTGGGAATTGAACCCAGGTCCTCTGCAAGAGCAGTCCGTGCTCTTAACCATTGAGCCATCTCTCCAGTCCCCCAGAATCTTTTTCAATGGTCAGAAAAAGAAGGTGAAATTTGGAGGCATTCAGAAAAGAATATTACTTGAGAATAAGTATTTTAATCTCTTTCCCCAATTCTTTATTACTATCCTCATCAAATTTCCTTAAAAATTGCCCCTTTTGGTTTGATTTTCTTTATGTGCCTTAAAGATAATGCAAACAGAATAAATTCTTGTTGAATTTACTAGAATTTTATATTTAGATGTTAGCATGTTCATGTTTCTAATATGAAGTTTATTCTGGAAAGGAAAATTTTCTTGACCATAAAGTAGTAAGATTTAAAAATAGAAGTGGAACTTTGGAGACATCTTCATCCACATTCATTGCTGGCTTATTCATGTGTTTATAAAATGACCGTCAAGGTCTCACCACAAGCCAGATGTGGTGAGGAGCTTAGGGAACATAGGAACAGATGGAAGAGGTCTTAGTGTCTGAAAAGCCTGTGAAGCGTGGAGGTAGATTTGTAGGGTAACATCCAGGGGAGAAGATCAGTGGCTTGCTTCTGGCTGGTTGAACACGTACCTGTTAAGGCTTTGATCCTCACTTTGGCTCACCGGAAGTGGAGGTTCTGGGTCATGAGGCCATTCTCACTGGACTGTGCACCCCCTGAGCCAGAAGCTGGGGCAAACTCGAGGTGGTAGAGATATGATCTGGACTCTTAGTTGTGGTTAAGAATACTCAGCATAGGGGCTGGAGAGATGGCCTAGCAGTTAAGAGCGCCGACTGCTCTTACAGAGGACCCGGGTTCAATCCCCAGCATGCACATGGCGGCTGAGAACCATCTGTAACTCCAATTCCAGGAGAACTCCAGTTCCAGGGGAATCCAGGACCCTCTTCTGACCTCCGCGGCATTGCACGACACGGGTGCACAAACCTACATGCAGACAGTACATTCATACACATAAATAAATAAATAAAATAAAAAAAAAAGAATACTCAGCATAAATGACAGGACTCGCTTCCTTGCTTACCATATGCTCGATGTCTATGCTTTATAGAAATTATCATAAACTTCTCATGCTCTGTTTTCAAAATGCTGCTTGAAAACAGGCCTCACAAAACCTTGGATGGCGATACTCCATTCCCCTTCCCCTCCCCCTTTTTCTTTGAACTACTTTCAGCTCATTAGTTACTTTGCATCACTATGACAAAATACATGACAGAAATTAAAGGAGAGATCTATTTTGTCTCATGATTTTTGGGGGTTTGAGGTCCAATATAACAGGAAAGGCATGGTAGAGCATTTTGATTCATTTCAGGCCACCTAGGGAGTGAAGGGGTTGCCAGGAGAAGATGACCCCAAGGGCTTGCTGCTAGTGACTTGCTTTCAGTTTCTAGAATGTCTCAAAACAGTAGCACAGCTGGGTACCAAATATTTGAAACATGAGTCTATGGGGGACTCTATATGAAAAACAAAGTTCTTCTGTAGATTTTCCTCCTCTGCTTATCCATTCAGTTCTTGTTTAATAAGGTGCTTCATCCAACTCTTCTATCTAAAATCCAGTCCTGGACTTCTGCTCTTCTCCATTCTCCATGTACCTGATGAGTAACACGGTCTCTGGCCACTCTGTACAGTAGGCCATTTTATACAGCCTCATGCTTTGAACGCCATCTTCCCTCACCAGGTGCAGCCCAATTCTCCCCCTATTTTGGTTCTTCCACTCTTTATACCTCATTGCTGTGAAGAGCAATATGCATCAATATATAAACAGTATAGTACAGTTGTCTTGTTTAGCTTTACCGTTGCCCACTGTGTGATCATCTTTGACTCTGGTGCAGAGCATGCTTTCTACAAATGCTCTCTATCTGATATCACAGAACTGAGCCTACAGCACTGTTAACAAATACAGAGATGGCTCAGTGGTTAAGAGTGCCAACTGCTCTTGCAGAGGACCCGGGTTTGATTCCCAGCACCCACATGGCAGCTAAGAACCATCTTTAACTCCAGTTCCAGGGGAATCCTATGCCCGCTTCTGACCTCTGCGGCATTGCACGACATAGGTGCACCAACCTATATGCAGACAGTACAGTCATACACATAAAAATAAAAAAAAATTAAAAAATACAGTTTCAACAAAATGAGCTTTGTAGAGTGAAATCACTTTTAAAGTTTCTACTTCAATATTTTATTACATATAATTTTGATACATAATATGAGGTACAGTGCAGTATCTTTTTCATACAGGTGATGGGTAGCATTTTCTTAAAGATGAAACAATTTAAGATTGTGGTTACTTGGCAGAGTTTTCAGAAAATAATGAAATGGAAAAATTGTTCATAGATACCAAGAGTTTAGATGGCCACTCTCAAAAATCTGAAGAAAATCTATTATAATAATAATGGAGTCTATAAGGAAATTTGGTTATTTCTGTGTCCTATTTTAGCATAAGGGCTGACAGGATGGGTCAATGAGTGAAAGAGGTTGCTACTGAGCCTGGTGACCAGGGTTCAGTCCTCTGGATACACATGGTAGAAACTTTGAACTGACTCTTGCAAGTTGTCCTCTGACTTCACACACATACAAAGCTACTTGTCTATACAGACATGCAAACACATGCATACACACAAATAAATGTAATAAAAACTTAATAGAATAATCAAAAGCATTAACTGATGATATTTTATTAGGACAGATCATATTTCTAAGGATTCTCTGTTATTTCTGAAACACTCATATCAATAAGATGCCTAATGATATGACATAGAAAGAAAAGAAAGGGGCTGAAGAGATGTCCCAGTGGTTAAGAGCACTGGCTGCTTTTGTAGAGGACCTGAGTTCTATTCTCGGCACCCACATGGCAACCAACAACTGTCCATAACTCCAGTTCTGGGGATCCAATGCCCTCTTTTGACTTCCTTGGGCATTGCTTGACACGGGTGTACTTACGTACCTGTAGACAGTACATGCATACACATAAAAGACACATCCCTAGGCTAAGGTAACATCTTACTAAGTACAAAAGAGGTATCGTATTTACAGACAAATATCCCAGACACCACTCAGAAAATAGGCTACTTTGCACCAGAGTTCCACAACCAGAGACACAGAGACATGGTCTGTGAATTGCTCGTGCCCAGGCGACACATCTACAATGCAACCTCTACACATAAGCCACAAAGCATCATAGAACAAGGACCCAAAAAGACATTAACTACCTCTTAACTCTTGTTAAGGAAGCTCCTCCATGCAACAGGAGACCAGGAACTCAAAATAGCATGAATGGGCAAACCATGAAGATGAGGAGTTTATTGAGTGTGGTTCCGTGGACGGGCTGCCTATATTCAGCTTCACCCACCCAGGACTCAGGGAACATTGCTGAAGATGGGGCAGAAAGATTATAAGAACCAGGGGGGTGATGCAAGACCAAAGGGAAATGAATCCTACAAGCTCCTGGGACCCTGTCCATAAGAACCTACAACATTGGTATCAGTATGCACAAGACCCATGGAAGGTCAGGTGGACAAAAACCCAGCACAGAACTGTAGAAATGTTTAGCAGAACCTAACCTTGGCTGAAGAAAGATTGGCAGTTGATGTCAGTCAGATGCTACCCATGGTTTTCATTAGGAAAGGGACTCTGGATAGGCCGACTAGACCTCAGGGGATGAGATTGCACTGAGGAGTGAGTGGGAGAGTAGTTTGGTGCAACGGACCCTAGCACAAATGACAGACGTGTGAACTCCTTTGGGGGGGGGCTTTGGGAGGGTGCCAATGGAGAAATGGGTATAAAAAAAATTATTATTGATTGAAAAATTATGTATGAAACACATAAAAATGCAATTAAAACATAACACTTTGTTTTCAGGTGTCCTAATTTTATATTATTTATATATTTTTATTAAAATTTTGTGCACTTCTTACATTTCTCTGTCCAATTTAGACTCAGTCCTCTTTCCGTGCCCACCACCCCACCTGAGTTCATGTATTCTGCCACATATGTCTTGCATATATTTTTTTGGTTTTTTGAGACAGGGTCTCCCTGCAGCCCCAGCTGTCCTGGACCTCACTATGTAGATCAGGCTGGCCTTGAACTGTCTCTGCCTCCCCAGAGCTGGGATTAAAGGGGTGTGCCACCACACCCAGCATCTTACATCTTTTTCTCAGTCTTTTTAAAGTTGTTATATGCAGAGGTTTATTGTTTTGGGCAGATGTTTACTGTTTCAATCAGTTCTTTGTCCCAGTCCTTTTGTTGTTGTTCCCTCCAATTTGTATTGTTCCAAAATATGCATATATATGTATATATATATGTCACACATGTACCAAAATTATGATGTCTGAAAATAAACTGTATGTTAATTGCAAATCATGTTTAGGAATTAATATTTTCCCCTTTAATTTTATATTACTCAAAAGTACACATACATACCCTCCACTCATATACAAAAATTACAAAGTCTGAAAATAAGTGGTAGTTTAATTCTAGAGCCCATTAAGGTTTTCACATTATAACAGTACAGTTGCTTTCAGATATAAAGAAATGTAACATTAGCCTTGCTCAATTTGACTTACAACTAGGGATTTGGTGCTAGCATCCACATATGAGGGAAACCATTTATCATTTGTTTTTCTGGGACTGGGTTACTTCACTTAGCACGATGGCTTTGAGTTCCATCCATTTACCTGCAAAGTTCATGATGTCGTCTTTCTTTACTGCTGCACAGAACTCCATTGTGTAGATGTACCACATTTTCTTTATCCACTCACCAGTTGACGGGCATTTGGGTTGCTTCCTGCTCTTTGCTACTGTGAAGAGAGCTGCAATAAACATAAATGTGCATGTACCTCTGTGGCAGGATGATTCTTGTGGGTATATACCCAGGAGTGGTATGACTGGGTCAGGTGGTAGGCTCATTTTGAGTCTTTTAAGGGTTCTCCACACTGTTTTCCATAGTGGTTGTATGAGTTTACATTTCCACCAGCAGTGAATGAGTGTTCTCCTTTCCCCACAATCTCTCCAGCATTTGGTATCTTCTGTTTTCTTGATCCTAGCCAGTCTTATCAGAGTGAGATGATATCTTAAAATGGTTTTAATTTGCATTTCCTTAATTATTAACAATGTTGAACACTTAAGATGTTTCTCAGCCATCTTTACTTCCTCACTAGTGAAGTCTGTTCAGCTCTTGGCTCCATCTTTTGAGTGAGTCATTTATTTTTTACTTTTTTGTTTTTTGAATAGTTTATATACTCTGGATGTTAATGCTCCTGAGATATGTGTGTGTGTGTGTGTGTGTGTGTGTGTGTGTGTACTGTGGGAGGGTGCCAGTGGAGAAATGGGTATAAAGACAATTAAGATTGATTGAAAAATTACGTATGAAACACATAAAAATGCAATTAAAATGTAGCAATTTTTTTTTAAAAGAAAGACTTATGGTTACTTATTTTTTGAAATACATCCCATATCATTCAACATGTGAGATAAATCTAATTGGCTTAACATCTCTATTTTATAAGGTGAGAAGCACATCGTGTGAGACTTCAAATAGTATAATAGATTTTTAATTCTTTGAGAATTTCACACATGTGTGTAATATATGAAATTTATTATTAACCCATGCTCCACTCCCCTTGCTAAGTGCTCCCAGATCCATCCACCATCTCCCTCTCAACTCTACTCTTCATTTTCAATAATCCACTGTCAAATTTGTGCTACTCAAACACTCATGATTGTAGGGCTAGCCACATGAGCCATACTCTTAAAGAAAAATGCCTCTCCCTCCCCAAGAAGCTGTGAGCTATCCATAGCTCTTCAGTTAGGAGTGGGAGCTCATAAACTCCTTCCAAGTCCACGCTATAGTTCTGGCTGATTTGATCTTGGGTACTCAACCACAGCTGCTTTGAGTTCATAAGTGCAGCATTTCTGTCATGTCTCAAAGACACTGTTTTGTTCCAATCTCCCCCATCTCTGGCTCTTACAGTGTTTCCATTCCTTGGTCTTCAATGGTCCCTGAGCCTTTGGGGGAAATATAGATATCTTATTTGTGGCTTAATACTCCACAGGCATCTATTCTCTGAACTTTGGCCATTTGTGAGTTTCTGTGTTACCTGTTATCCACTGCTCAAAAAACTTCTCTGATGAGGTCTTAGAGCTGCACTAATCTATGGGTATGGAGAAAGGAATTAAAAGAATCCACTTAACAAAATAATAGTAAGTTCATGCCTTGGGCATATGAGCCAGATTTCCAGTACCAGGTAAGGAACCCTCTGGAGCACAACATTAAAGGTTAAAAAGATTTAATTTAAATTTTGATTTGGGGAAGTTTATCAAAAACATATTTAAGTCATCTAATCAAATAAGATCACAGATTGCTGTGGGACAATATTTGTTTAATAAGAGTTATAATTAAAATATTTCAAAGGCAAATAAGAAAGTGACATAGTTATAGGAAAGTGATTAGTTCTCATAACAGAGAGGAATCAGTTAAGTAACCAAAGAGCTCATAAAATGAAAAACAATATGAAGCACAGAAAAGCATTTTGAGAAGACAAAAATATATTTGGGGAAAAACATCACTCAAGGGTAAGAATCTTTTTTTTTAAAGCCAATTTTTTATTGAAACTCTGTGCATGTCATACAAAATTTCAAATCAAATCTAGACCAGTGCCCCTCTCCCTGCCCCCCACCCCACCAGAGCTCATGCATTCTGCCAAACATGTTTTTCATCTTTTTCTCAGTCTCTCTCAAAATTCTCGATGCAGAAGCTTACTGTTTCGAGCAGAAGTTCACTGTTTCAGTCAGTTCTTTTGCACAGTCTTTCTGTTGTTGTTGTTGTTGTTGTTGTTGTTGTTGTTACTGTTGTTGTTGTTGTTATTCCTTCCAATATGCATCATTCAAAATATGCACATATGCATGCCACATATATCATTTTAGTATCTTCAGCTTATGATATTTTTTTTTAATTAGGCTGAAAGGTGTCATGTTTGAAGGCTCCTCTTGGCAAGCCCAAGCCACCATCAGTTCTGCCCTTGTGTTCCACACTGGGGTTTCCCTTCCCATGGTCACCAAATGAGGTCTAGTAAGCACCATATCCTGTCTTGATCTTCCTGTACTGTACTGGTCTTCTTGATACAGCCTGGGTAGTACAACAATGGCAGTCTATACTCTGAAGAGGCTGAAACCCCATTAGTAGCTCTGTCCATAAGCTGGATGCCCCAGCTATCCCCATTTGTCACTGAAGGTTTGGAGGATTCTTGGAGAGACATGAGTCTTCGGTCCATCCTGGGATGCTGGTAGGTCCAGAGCCCTTCTGTTAACTCTCTTCTAACACAGTGTTAATGTTTAGTAATAATGTTAATAGTAGTAATTTCCTCAGAGTTGACTTGAAACATTCCATCCCAGAAAGAAGCCAGATAAGACATAAGAAGGTCCTTAAGAAAGCCAGGAGATTCTAAAGGGTAACTCCTTAAGACTTAAGAAGAAAACAACTTACAATTCCCAGAAAGTCCCTGAAACTTGCTGAATTCACAAGGCTCCTCTGTCCCCAAGGTTACTAAGAAGTAAGGATGACTAAAGACACTCCCCAACCTGTCAAACTTCCTGTAAGTTGTGCAGAGAGCTCTAGGAGTCTAGCTCTTTTGAGTCATCACTTATGCTGGGGTGGGCTTCCAGGGATACAGCTATACAGCTACCCCATGTTCCCATAAATACCCCCACATACATACTCTTGCAATAACCCCAATAAATTCATTTGGTGGCGCATTTGGACTTTGTGGTGTAGTTTTTTTTTTTTTTTTTTTTTTGGTTTGCCATCTGGTTCCTATCTAGGGTGAGTACACTTTTGTTCTTGTGTTACCAGAAACAGTGTTATATAACAGTTAACATTTATGTGGGGAAGAAAGGGCACAGACTATTCTACAAAGACTTCAAACTTGGATTGGTGCATGCATTTAAACCCAGTATTTGAGAAGCAGAGAGAGGTGGATCTATATTAGATGGAGGCCAGCCTGGTCTACATAGTGAGTTCCTGGCCAGCTGGGACTACAGAGAGACCCTGTCTCAAAAACCAAACCAAAACCAAACCAAACAACAACATAAACCTCTTCAGTTCGGGGGGAATAAAAACTAAAGATTTTATTTATTTGTTACTATTAAAGAGTCCCCCCACACCCAGTTTAGCTAGAGGACACATATAGTTAATAATATGCATGCTGAGCTTATATATCTCAAAAGGAATCTGTTTGGCAAGGGTCTTCACTGGATCCAGATACCTTTTTCCTTGGGCATAATTATAGGTTTCCAGAAAATGAAATAAATGGAATGAAGGATATAGTCTAAATAGTAACTGCAAAAGAAAGTCTCAATGATTTTTATGTAAATCAACTAAGGGCAGGTTAGGTACAGTATTCATTGAGCCCTGGATATCTGTAGAACTGTGTGCAAAATACTGGTGGCAAACACACAAAGTCGATGTAATAACATGGGGTCATTCAGCAATGAATCTGATGAGAGAGTAGAATCTGGAAAACTTATTAAGAGGAAGAATGAGCAGTAGGGCAAAGAGTCTGTTGGCAGCACAGCTTCTTAGTTAAATATCTTTTGCATTTTTAATCACATTTTGTCTTAATAATTCAGAGGAAATCAAAGAAGCATCTTAATTTGCATTTTAATTACCAAGGACTTCAAGATAGGAGATACAGTTTATCACAGGTCACACAATTGTTGTCTATAAGTAATAACCCTCATTTGCTACCAGATAGGAACCCAAAGCACATATATTTGATGGGATTCAAAGCGAAATCCATTTATCCAGCATTTAGGTAAATGGAGACAAGCGAATTGTTGAGTGGTATGTACCAAACACCATAACCAGGTACAAATCCCACTTAAATTCCCTGAGCCTCACAGGCAGGGTGGATGTGCCTTTTCAACAGCAGCTGAACAGCTGGTAGAGAGAAAGTAGAGCTTTGCCAGAATCGCCATTCAGATCTCTTGACTGTGATCCCTGGGCTGAAAGCCATGTGTTGTATTAGATTGAACTCTGGAAATGACATTAATTTGATGCACGATAAAGTCCTTTCTTACAAACTAATGGTCAAGAAAATAGAAGATATATTCCAGCTGCCTTATTCTCTATGTAGATAAGTCTGTAGAACATTCGAGTACTGTTGAAAATGTTTCAGCAGACCTCTGTTTAACAAATTTAAATGAGGGAATACATTTTTCACATGTTATATTGGGCCGAAGTTTATTTTTGAAAGAACAATTTATTGCATACAAGGTAAAAATAACTTGTTTCAACGTTCAGATATGAGGATGTGTTTGGACCACAGCTATGGTATTCAGGGGTAAGAAAAAATGGTTAAGGAGAGAGAGAGAGGGGGAGAGAGAAAGAGAGAAGAGAGAGGGAGGGAGAAATGTGGAGAGAGAAAGAGGGGGAGAGAGAGAACAAGCAGCTAACTCACGGAGTTGTGAGGGCCACAAAAAATACAAATATGAAATCCACAGTGTGGATTGGGTTCAGGGGGGAACTGAGGTTGTACTTTTACATTTTTAATTTATTTACTTATTTCTATTTTATGTGTGTGTTTTGTCTACATGTATGTAAGTTCACCCATGATACCTGTAGAGGCCAGAAGAAGGCATTGGATCTGAGCTGTTAGCCAGTGTGTGGATGCTGGGAACTGAACTTGGATCCTCTGCAAAAGTATCCAATGCCCTTAACAGTGCGCTGAACCAGCTCTTCAGGCCCGGAAGTTTCAAACTTGAATATGCCAGTTGGAGATGTCACAGAATTCTTGCCTGTGCTCTGAAAACAGAGTTCCTTCCTTGTGTGCCACAGAGCAAGCCAGATGGTCAGAGGACAGCTTTGTGAAATTGGTTCTCTCTACCATGTGGATTCTAGGAATTGAATTCATGTTATCAGGCTTTCCGGCAAGTGCCTTTACCTGCTGAACCATCTCACAAGCCCCTCACTTGATTTACATGGCCTTCGAATCCAAAATAAATAAATTTGAAGCAATACTGGTCACCTTTGCTATCTAAGCACACATAATTAATCACTACATCTATGTAAGAGGGTGTAGGCATTGTACATTTTAATTATCAGTACACAAAAATTACCCATCATTTTCCTGTGGTGCACAAATACAAAGCAAGAGTATTAACATTGAGAGTTATTGTTTGTGGTAATTTGAGTGCATAGAATTTGTGACTAAAGACACCAATTTTAGGACATTCTGTTTGTGAAGATTTCTTAATCTGATTTTATATTTTGTGTGTTTCTTTTATACATTATGATGCATTTCCTTGTTTTTATGTTAATGGTGTGCAGCCATCCAGGGGCAAGTGAAATGTTCTTTAGTTTGTGTGGCCTTATTTGTACAAGTTCTGTGCAAGAATCTTCACAAGGTCTATCAAGGAAAGGTTACTTGGTTCCTCCATCTGTGGATTTTAGACCTTTGCCCTGCTGAATATTCTCCCCATTATTTTGCTTCCTTACACACGAGCCATTCTTGTGGAGTCAGTTCCTACCAAAACAAATTCCCTTTCTCTTCAATAGTTGTTCCTTCATGCTATTAGCAATAAAAGCTATGATAAATAGCTTCAAATCATTATAAGTAATATTACCATAGAAAAATAGAAGATGAACAGCATTGAATAAGGACTGGCTTTCATTTTCAACATGGATTTCAACATGACACAAATGATAACAATGCAGAGATATGATGTCTGATGTTGTTATGTTACATAGCTATGGTGACAAAACAGTAAGGTGCTGGCACAAAACAGAAGTGTAGATCAATAGAATACAATAGAGGACCCAGACATACAATTTATACAACTAGCCAGCATGGTGGTGCATGCCTTTAATCCCAGCACTTGGGAGGCAGAGGCAGGAGGATCTTTGTGAGTTCAAGGCCAGCCTGATCTACCTAGTGAGTTCCAGGCTAGTGGAGCTACAGGGAAACTCTGTCTCAAAAAGACCAAAAATAATTTACACAACTATAAACACGTGACTTTTTACAAAGCTAAAAAAGCATAACCTGGATAAATGAGAAACATTTTAAACTGACAAACTGTGAAAACTATATATTCAAATCCAGAAGAATGAAACTAGATTACTATCTCTCACCCTGTATAAAAATCAACTAAAAATGAGTCAAAGATTTCAGTGTAAGATTTGAAACTCAACTTTGTAGACAAAAACTTTAGGAAGTTGTTTAAAAATATAGGCACAGGCAAGGACTTTCTGAATAGTACCCTAATAACTCAGAAATTAATATCAAAGAACTGACAAAGCTTCTGCACAGCAAAAGGAAAAATGATTAAAGACACAGTTTACAGAATTAGAGAAAATCTTTGCTAGCTATCCATTTTATATAAGATGGATACCTAGAATATATAAAGAACACCTTTTTCATTGTTTGAGAATTTAATCCATACATAGAATATATTTTCATCAAATTCACCCACCTTTCCATCCCATCCAACACAACCTCTATCTCCTCCTCCCACTGTCTCCTAGCAGCTTGATGTGCTTTTGTTGATCCACTGAGTCCACTAAGTGCTGCCATATGTTGGCAGATGTAGAAGCATTTACTAGAACATGGGTGGTTTCACAGGGGCTGCATCCCTGAAGGAAACTGACTCTTTCTCCCCAAGAGCCTTCAATAGCCCCTTATCTGGGGTAGAACTTCATGAACCCTTCATCCATCCATGCTGGGATTTTGGCTGGCTTAATCTCACACATGTCTTATGCAGGCAGTCACAGCTACTGTGAGTTCATATGTGCAACAACACTACCATGTCTGGCAAATACTGTTCTGTTAAAGACACCCACTACCTTTGGTTTTTACAATTTTTGTGTCCACTCTTCTATCATGATCCTCAAGCCTTGGGAGTAGGGTTGTGATACAGCTGTCTCATTTGGAGCTGGGCATTTAAGTCTCTTATTTTCTTTAAGTTGACTAATTGTGGGTCTCTGTATTTATTATTTGGTCTCTTATTTTCTTCTGCAAGTTGAAGAGTTGTGGGCCTCTGTATCTATACTGTGAAAAGAAGCTCTTCTAGTGAGGATTGGGAGGTGAGATAATCTATGGGTATAAAGCTAGGAACTTAAGAGGCAGTTTATTTCTATTTCCATTTAGTAGAATAATAGTATTAGGCTCTTTCCTAGGGGCTATAGTCTAGCCAGCCATAATTTTTTTTGGAACAGTTAATGAGATCAGATATGAGTTCTATCCTGTGGAGGAGGCTTTAAATCAAATCAGAAAGTACTTGGTTATTCCCATAACATTCCTGCGAATATTACACCAATAGGTATATCTTACAAGTCATTATAATAGCTTGAGGGTTCACAGCTGAGTAACTACCAAGTATTTTTCTCTTCCAGTAACACAGACAGCACCTTCTAGAAAACCTAGAAGGCATGAAGTAGGAATGAAGCTTCTGGGCCATATCGGCTTGATTCTCCATGTTTTATGATTCATTATGTAACGTGTTCATCATTGTCTTACTATCAAGTTCTGGACGGTAACCAAGAACAATTGCAATATCCTGTAATGCTTGAGTGTGGTCTGTGAGACCCCACTGATCAACAACTCAAAAAGAACAAATCCTTACTTGTCAGCATTAGGTTTTCCATTTGGTAGCCTATGGTGTCTGGGGAAAGCAGTGTCCCCAGTTATAGGGGGACATTTCCACTCCTTTTATATATGTATACGCACGTATTTTAGGAAGCTTGTACAATAGTAGGTTTCCACATGGTATTTCAAAGGTCTTCAGTGTTAGTTATCCTTCCCCATAACACCTCCTCTCCTCTGCCCTCCCATCATCTACCCCATTTAACACTTCTTGTTCTGTTATTACCTTTTACCCTTTCATATCACCTGTGTTCTATACCTTTTATCTTGTAACTCCCCACATGGCCTCTTATTAGTTTCTTGCCTTCTACGAGAAATCTGATTTAAACACACATATCTAAAGATTCAAACCTAGCTTCCATGGACGTGAGGGAGCATTGGGTGTCTGTCTTTCTGGGAACCCTTGCTCAGAAGATTATTTCCAACTCCATTTACCTGAAAATTTCATAATTTCCTTTTCCTTTACAGTTGAATGATATTGTTGAATAATATTCCATTGTGTATCTGTGCCACATTTTCATTATCCATTCATCAGTTGATGGGCTTTGTGCTGGATAGCTTTTCTGTCAACTTGACATACCTGGGTTGAGGGAGCCTCAATTGGGGAATTGGCTTCATTGGACTGGCCTGTGGCCACATCTGTGGAGTGGAGAATTATCTTGACTGTTTAGTTATGTGGGAGGGCCCAGCTCACTGTGGGTGGTGCCACCCTGGGCAGATTGTTATGTACAGTATAAGAAAGCAGGTTGGGCATGGACCAAGGGATCAAGCCAGAAAGCAGCATTCCTCCATGGTCTGTGCTTCAGCTCCTGCCTCCAGATTCCTGCCCTGAGTTCCTATGTTTGGCTCCCTCAGAGATGACCTGGGAGATGTGAGCCAAATAAACCCTTTCCTCCCCAAGTTGGTTTTGGTCAGAGTGTTTTGTCACAGCAATTGAAAGGAAACTAGAACAGAAATCCAGACTAAGCAATAAGATTGAAAGAGCCGAAAAGCAGTATTTGCCAGATATGGCAATACCATTATACACATGAGCATAGATGAATTGATATCTCTGTAGAAGGATACAGAGTTCTTTGGGAATAGGCTTAAGAGTGTTATAGCTGGATCATATGGAAGATGTATTTCTACGTTTTGAAGAACTCCCACACTAACTTCCATAGTGGTTGCACCAGTTTGCACCCCCAACACATTCATTTATGGTATTTTAAAAAATCCTAGCCATTCTGACAAAGGTAAGATGAAATATTGAAGTAGTTTTAATTTGCGTTTTTCTAATGCCTAAAGATGTTGAACATTAAAAATTATTTTCTAGCCATTTGTAGTCTTTTATTTGAAAACTCTAATTTTATGCTCCAATATTATTTATTTATACTCTTTGAAACAGGATCTCCCTGTAGCCTCAAAATTATGGTTTCCTTGGGTGTACAGAAGCTTTTCCAGTTATATAGTCAGCTGTTGGTCTTAATGCTTTTGCTACCAGAGTCCTGTTCAGAAGGTTCTTACCTGTACTGGAAGGATATTACCTACTTTTAAACATATTATTCCCTACTTTCTCTTCTATCAGATTCAGGTTCTTGATTCATTTAGAGTTGAGTTTTGTGCAGGGTAAAGATAGGGTATCTAGTTTTATTCTGTGTAGCTACCCAATTTGAACATTACCATTTCTTTAAGAACTTGTCTTTTCTTCAGTGTGGATTTTTGACCTCTTTGTCAAAAATCACAGGGCTGTAGGTGGGTCCCCAATTTTATCTCACTGATCAATATGTATGTTTTTATGCCAGTACCATGATGTTTTTACTACTGTAGCTCTGTAGTGTAATTTGAAATCAGGGATGGTGATATTTTCAGAGTATTTTTATTGGTCAGGACTGTTTTGTATATTTTGGGCCTTTTCGTTCTATATGAATTTTGCAATTATACTTTCGCTTTCTGTGAAGAACTATGTAACAATTTTGATGGGGCTTACACTGAATATGTAGATTGCTTTCGGTAGGATGCCCATTTTCAAAATATTGATCCCATGAGTCTTTCTCCAAAATAAGATATATAAGTGTCCTTATTTGCAGATGATATGATTCTGTACACAAGAGATCATACAGGTTACACCAGAAAACTCCTAGACCTGATAAACATATTCATCAAAGTAGCAGGACACAAAATTAATACAACAAAGTCAGTAGCCTTCATACATACCAATGAAAAAAATAATGAGAAAGAAATCAAGGAGGTGGCTGGAGAGGTGGCTCAGTGGTTAAGAGCACTGACTGCTCTTGCAGAGGACATGGGTTCAATTCCCAGCACCCACATGGTGGCTAAGAAACATATTTAATGTCGGGTGTGGTGGAACACCTTTAATACCAGCACTCAGGAGGCAGAGGCAGGTGGATCTCTGTGAGTTCAAGGCCAGCCTGGTCTACAGAAGCGAGCTCTAGGCCAGCTGGGACTAAAGGGAGACCCTGTCTCAAAAATACCAAACAAACAAAAATTAAAAAAAATACCAAACAAACAAACAAACAAACAAACAGAAATCAAGGAAACAATTCACAATAGCCAAGAAAAAAATACCTTGAGATAAATCTAACTGAGGAAGTGGAAGACATGATGAAAATGTTAAGTCACTGAAAAGAAAAAGTTAAGGAGCCACCAAAAGATGGAAGGACCTCGCATTTTCATGCATCAGTAGAATAAAGAATTCTTAAAACTTAAATATCAATACAGAAAACAACTCAGTCAATAAGTTGGCTAATAAAAGGAACAGATAGGGGCTGGAGAGATGGCCTAGTGGTTAAGAGCACCGACTGCTCTTGCAGAGGACCCAGGTTCTATCCCCAGCACCCACATGGTATCTGAGAACTGTCTTTGACTCCAGTCTCAGGGGAATCCAACGCCCTCTTCTGACCTCTGCGGCATTGCACGACATGGGTGCACAAATCTACGTGCAGACAGTACATTTATACACATACAAGAATAAATTAAAAAAAAAAGGAAAAAAGGCGTTTTTTAAAAAAATAAAAAAAATGAAAAGGAACAGATAGTTCTCAAAACATGAAGTGTAAATGGACAATAAACATATGGAAAGATGTTCAATTTCCTGACCCATTATTGAAGTGCAATTTAGAAGTACACTGAGATTTCAACTCAGACCAGTTAAAATAGATATCCTTAAGGAAGCAAATAACAATAAATCCTGATAAAGATATGAGAAAAAATTATCCTTATAGAATGCTAAAAAGAATCCAACTTATTAGTCTAGCAACTATGGAAATCAGTAGGGATGTTCCTTAGAACCAAAAAATAGAACTACAATACAATCCACCTATACTGCTCCTGATTATATACCTGAAGGCATGTCAGCACACTCCAGAAATATATGGACATTGATGTTTATTGAAGTACTATTCACAATAACCAGGTTATTAAATCAGTCTAGGTATCCATCAATATCTTAATAGATAAACAAATGTAATATGGGCTGGAGAGATAGATCAGATTAAGTGCAATGGCTACTCTTACAGTGGACCCAGGTTCATATCCCAGCACCCACATGGTGGCTAGCAACTACTTGTAACTACCCATAACTCCAGTTCCAAGGGGTCCGATGCTCTCTTTTGACCTCCACAGATGTAGTATGACATTGGTACACTTACATACTTGCAGACAATACGCTCATACACATGAAATAAAAATAATAAATAAAAAACTAAAAAAGAAAATGTGATGTATACAGATTTTATTAGGCAATAATAAAGAATGAAATTATATCAATTTTTGGAAAGTGAACAGAATGGGAAACCATTATATTAAGCAAACTAGGAGACTCAGAAAGAGACTCAAAAAGACAAATACTTCATGATTTCTCTCCTTTTACCTCCTACATGTTAGATATATACATAAAGCCCTTCATACACGTGCGGGAGGTTGTGGGGCTGGCAGCAATAGGAAGGAGAAATATATTTTTTATTCATATATATATATGAATAAGGGTGTCTATTAAACCCATCACTATGTACAATGAAAATACAGTCAACAAAACATGTTAAAGTTCAGAGCTGAAGGAAAATATTAAATTTTTTTTAATTTAATTTTTATTGATGGTTTATGCATTTCATACATCATTTTCCAATTCAGATCAGGCATATTTCCCTTTCCCTTCCCCCCCACCCTCACCCCATCCCAGATCATGTATTCTGCCATAACTGTCCTGCATCTTTCAGGTTTTTTTTTTCTTTTATTTTTTACCTATAAGTGATAATCCATGAGTATAAACATCCTTCGTGCAAAACCAATCTACAGACTGTTGTGCCCAAACCCCCACAGTCCCACCATCCAGTGGGGGGTGACAGGTTGTTTGTTCAATCAAGTTGATCAAATGAGTGTCCAGACTACATCGCTGTAGTTTCACCATTCACCCCAATCGCAGCCTTTACATTCTACCATGCCCCCTCTTCCGCAGATTGTTCCCTAGGCTTAGAAAAGGGGCACAGGTGGATGAGAAGTAAAACAGTCCACTCTCTCTGGAGCTGTTGACTTGGACTCTGGTCAATTCTGGCTGTTTCCTTTCATGGGCTGACAGTTTGTTCAGGAGTAACCTTTCGATCCTACTAATGAAGCACAAGCAATTAGATATATAGGTATTTAAGCAGCACTAATAGTTATGGTAGGTTACTTTGGCATAGACACATATGTTTGGATGATATGTTAATCCATGAATTACATTTTTCCCCCCTGTTAAATATGACAGGGTCTTACTGTGGCTTATAACATCTCCTAACCTGTAGAGGATGTAAGCTTGTGGCATCAGCCATGGGTTATTCCTCCAAGGAGAGAGCCAATAGCCAATTAGATTTGGGATATACAGGCACATGGCTGCCTCTGCTGCACAGTATTTCCAGGCAGGTGAGGTGTAGCTGGTGCTGACGGTGGAGTCTTGCTTGACTCAGGGAGACCCGTATTTGCTTTATTGGTTTAGTGGCCTTTGGTAACACTCTCTGGCATTCCAGAGGCCATCTGTACACTTGCATGTGCGGTCTCAATACATCCCTCCCATGTTAACGTCAGGTCTTCGGCAGCAGGGTCTTATCGCCTCTCCTCCTGCAGGTATCCCAACTTAGGGGCAAGGAGCCCTTACCTTTTGTGGGGCCTTGGATCCCCTGGCCAACATCCCCCTGGTAGAACAATCCATTGCTGATGTCAGAGCTCCTGCATTAATATACTTTGCCTAAGTGCATAGCCCAAGGACTTTAGTATTATATTTGGTTCTGAACAGAGTATAATCCTTTTCACAGTTCTTATGTCTATTAGTCAATTAAAGAAGGCATTTTTACCGGTTTTATAAGAGATTACCTCTATAATAGTTGTCTCCAATTTACAGTTGGA
>VZQC01008246.1:0-60618 GCA_009823505.1 Rhizomys pruinosus | reverse complement strand
GGGGTGGGGGGGGTGAGGTGGATATGCTTGGCTTAGCCCGCGCCCCTGCACCTGAGTCAGGCACCTGAGCGAGCCAGACCCAAGCTCAGGACCGCTTCGACCTGCGAGGGGGGAAGGTTGACCCGCCGGGCTGAGGACAGGAACCCAGACCCCGCCAGCCACCTGGCCCTCCACCACTGACCAGCAATCAATTGTCCAGTACCACAAAAGTCACTCTGCCCTAAGCTTTTACCTGTCTAGAGCCGTGTCAGACGGCTCCAAGTGTTCCTAACAGGTCCGGACCCGGTGTCCAAACACACGACCCTACTACGGCTGAGTCAGGCACCCGAGCGAGCCAGACCCAAGCTCAGGACCGCTTCCAGCTGTGAGGGGGGAAGGGCGACCCGCTGCCCGCTTCCAGCTGCGAGGGGGGAAGGGCGACCCGCTGGGCTGAGAACACGAACCCAGACCCCGCCAGCCACCTGGCCCTCCGCCACCGACCAGAAATCAATTGTCCAGCACCACAAAAGTCACTCTGCCCTAAGCTTTTACCTGTCTAGAGCCGTGTCGGATGGCTCCAAGTGTTCTAACAGGTCTGGACCCGGAGTCTAAACATACGACCCTACTACGGCTGAGTCAGGCACCCGAGCGAGTCAGACCCGAGCTCAGGATAGCTTCCGGCCGAAAAGCTTTTTATTCCATTTGCTTGGACTAGAGTCAAATGGACTGTAGTGTGAGAAATCTGCCCTGGTGAATCAGACGTCCTCACACCATACTTCAGGAAGTCAGAGAGCTAAGGGCTGAGGTGGCTATTGGGTCTCTGTTCAGGGAGCAGCAAGCAGGTTTAGTTTTGGAAATCTTGAGGTTGAAATTTCTGGGTCAGGGATGGACTGGTATTTTTGCCTTGCTGCTGGGGAAAAGCCTGACTGGAGATGTCACCACCTGTGTTCCCATGCCCTGCTGGTATTCCCATGACCTGTTGGTATTTCTATGACTAGTTAGTATTCCTATGCTTGTCCGGTGTTCCCATGACCTGTGGGTGTTCCCATGATCTGTTGTTATTTCCACAACCTGTTGGTATTCCTACGACCTGTTGGTGTTCCCATTACCTGTTGGTATTTCTATGACTAGTTAGTATTCCTATGCCTATCTGGTGTTCCCATGACCTGTGGGTGTTCCCATGACCTGTGGGTGTTCCCATGACCTGTGGATGTTCCCATGACCTGTTGGTGTTCCCATTACCTGTTGGTGTTCCCATTACCTGTGGGTATTCCCATGACTTGTTGGTGTTCCCATGACGTGCTGGTATGCCCATGACCCATTGGTTTTCCCATGATCTGTAAGTATTTCCATGACCTGTTGGTATTCCCATGATCTGGTATTCCTATGACCTTTTGGTATTCCCATGTCTGGCTGGTATTCCCATGACCTTATATTCCCATGAACTGTTGGTGTTCCCATGACCTGTCGGTATTTCCATGACTTGTTAATATTCCCATGCCTGGGTGGTATTCTTATGATCTGTTGGTCTTCCCATGATCCATTGGTATTTCCATGACCTGTTATTGTTCCCATGACCTGTTGGTGTTTCCATGTGCCCCTCACCACCAAGTCTATGATCATTATTTTTATTTGTACTCAGAAATGCCTCTTTCTGTTTCTGGTGTCAGCTGGCAGCAACTGCAGAAGTCTGGCATATGATTATGTGAGGTGCTGTTCAACTCATCAGGGTTATACTCAGACTGTACCTGGTTATGATTTTAGATTCTACATTCAACTTTTCAACCATTCTCCAGAATGTTGCAACATCCTGTAACTAGAAAAGCCAATTAAAAACTGTTCTTTCCTAAATATGAGATAATAAAATGCCAAAAAGCCACGAAATAGTCAAATTCCTTAGAAAAACAATTAATTTTGAGTAGTTGCTAATCATCTTGGAGAAAGATTATCTATGAATACATGTAAATGGTGAAAGGGACCTCTACCACAGAGATGTAACCAAAAGACTATCACGTTTGGTAGCAGGCTACGTGGTGTACAATTATAGGAGACTTGGGAAGACTTCTTGGAGGAAGAAGCATTTGAATTAACCCTTTAAAAGTTAAAATTTTGCAGGGCATGGTGGTACAAACCTGTGATCCCAGTGTTCTGGGGGCAGAAGCAGAAGGATTGTGAGTTTGAGGCTATTTAGGATTACACTGCAAACTCAAGATGAGCCATAGCAACATAAAAATTAAATAAATAAATGAAAGATAGGCTTTTGGATATAGCTTAGTAGTAGAGTTCTTGTCTAGCTTGTGAACTATTGGGTTCCATTCCTAGAACTGAGGGAAAATGAAAAAAAGGAAAGATAAGTGATGATATGTGAAAAGGACAGAGGATCTGTTTCAAGAGGAGCAATTTCAGGTAGAAAAAAGGAATGGAGAACACAGAAGTAGGGAATAGGGGTGAGCAGCAATTTATTTAACATATTGGTGAACAGGTGAAATGAAAAGAAACACGAGCAGCAAGCTTGGGTGTTCAGGCTGAGTGTTTCAAAATCCATACACATCTTTAAATACCATATTGTAGAAATGGATGTTTCCAGAAGAGAAGCCTGGAGATGCTTGTGGGAGGGATGTGCAGCAAGGTCTATCCTTCAGGATTAGTTTGGAAGCAGGACAATAGTTGGAGTGATACACAGGGAAAGGAGGGGAACTAAGGACAATGAGGAAGGTCTAGGTTCTAAGGGGTGTATGGGAGATACTGGGAGAACTATGGCAATTGGTTCTGAGTGAAGTCTGTAGAGCAGGTGACCACTCTGAAGAACAAAGGACTTGGGAGAGGAAATGGCAGCATGTCTGCCTGAGTTCTCAGGAGAAGGTGAGCACCGTTAGCAGGTAATGACTGCAAAGGGAAAGGGGCTGGTTTGGTTCAGAAACACCTCCTCCACTGCAAGATGAAATGAAGTTTATTGTTGTTACCTAGCTCTATTTCCTAAGCTTAGAAGAATGTGGCCATGCCAGAAGAGGAAGCAGATATATCACTGAGTGTCCCTGAGCATCTGGCAAGACCCATGTTGCCCACAGCCAGGAGGAGGGCCTTGTTAGATGGTGAGAGAAATCTTCCTTAATTTGATCACTCTGGTCAGCAACATTGGTTCTGGGCCTGTTTATGCTGCATGTGAGTCCTGGACCCACCGCCTGCTGGCTGAGATAACACATAGGCCCTCAGCTTCTCTGGGTCTGTTTAATTCTTTGTAAAAGGGAATTATAACAGTCTACATCACAAAGATGATGTGATAATTAGATGTGAATGCATACACAGTGTCTATTATCACAACCATGCTGCATTTGTGACAGCTAATGCTATGCCATAACTTGAATAGGCTAAAGAACCCAGATATTTGGTGGAACATTGTGCCTTGGTGCGCCTTTGCTGGTGTGTACAGGAGAGACAAATGTTTCAGTCAGTATGCTGAGTGAAGAAGGTCCACCCTCACTTGTGTGGAGGCATCACTGAGCCCTGTGGGAGCCTGGAAAAATCAAAGAACAAAGAAAGGAAGGATGAGTTTTTGTTCCCTATTTCCCATCTTGACTTGGGTTATCCATCATTTCCTGTCCCCAAGTGTTAGCCTTCCTTCTTCTCAGCTTTCTCACTTAGACTGACTTGTACTCTTGGCGTCCCTGGCTCTCTAGCTTACAGATGGCAAATCATGTGACTTTTCAGCTTCCACAATCATGCAGCCAATTCCATCTCATCTAATATTTGAAATGAACTCTGTTGATTATATTTAACTGGAGAACCCTGAGTAATACAGTGCTCAAGAGTTAGCATCACCCCTCGAGAAACTGACATCAGTAATCAACGCTCCTATTTAAGGAAGTGATTGTGATTGATGAGAACTCCCATTTCCTGGTTCAATTTAGTCTTTGAACTTAATCTTTAACTTTATCAAGTGATTCAGATCAGTACCCAAGAATCTACAAATGTCCCCCCTGCACCTCATTACACAATCCCCCTCCACCTCATTACACATTACACAGGGGGATTGATTTGTTTTTTCTATATTCAATCTGTCTGATACTGATTTAGTTTTCAGTTATCTGGAATATGCTAGAGCCAAGTTTGATCTAAAACAGCATTCGAAGACCCCATATCATATGTCAGGGATACTTAGAGTATGTTTGGGGATTTGTTTCGGTTTTGGAGCTAATGTCAGGAATTAAGCAGACCTTTCAGCTCCCTCCAGCACAAAACAAGTTGGTGAAGATCAGAATGTGGCAAATGAAGCAATGCTTCTATCAACATAAGCAGACCTTTCAGCTCCCTCCAGCACAAAACAAGTTGGTGAAGATCAGAATGTGGCAAATGAAGCAATGCTTCTATCAACATAAGCAGACCTTTCAGCTCCCTCCAGCACAAAACAAGTTGGTGAAGATCAGAATGTGGCAAATGAAGCAATGCTTCTATCAACATTATGTTCGTGGCAGCCCATCTCCTCTCTTCCTGAAGAAACTCAAAAGCCACCGGAGTTCCACTAACTTGTCCTTCTGACTCAATCTCTTGATCCCACTTGTTTTGGAGTAGATATTTGGAAGTGTTTGATGTCCATACTTCTCTTAGATATTTCAGTCATTCTTAAAGCTTCTTCATGAATTATTTTCCAAGTATTTATTGAAGACTGGGTCCAATTCATGAGTACTTGAGTCACATTCCCTATATATTTAATAGTTTCATAATCACATTTGATCAGTATTAATTTAGACCAATTTTCTTTCCATGGCATCTTTATTGCCACTGAGCCATAGTTTTGGTGGGGCTCTAACAAGTTATCAGTGCCGCAGGCTGGGAAGGACAGAATGTTTTTCCAGAGCAAGCCACACATTCAGCAGTTTTGTGAGTAGGTAAAAGGGTAACTGGATTCTGCCTGGGCTCTATGCAGGTAGCTCTTCCTTGGCTGGTATCTGAGCTGTATATGTAAACCACTGTCAGGTTTTACAAACTACCTATTTCCCAGAGATTATAAAAAAGGAAGGCTTTTGATGGGAATCTTGAGAGCTTCCAGTCAATTCTAATCAAGGTAGAGCCTGGGGCTGAAAAGGGAGTGTGTTTTTTTGTACTGGGTTGCTGACTGGAGACTCAGGGAAGAGGTCAGTGAAGTTTGAGATTGCACACAACAGAAAGAAAATTGCTCAGTGTTCTTTTTGTGCTGTCTATGGAAGGGGCTGCTTGAAGAAAGGATTAAGAAGAAAACAGGGGCTAGAAGTGTAGCAGGGGGGCATGGTCTGTGGTGAATCATGTTACCTCTCTATGGTGGTTTGAATAAGAATGACCCCCAAGGGCTTCAAGTATTCAGACATTTTTGTCCCCAGTTGGTGGTGCTGTTTTGGGAGGTCTTAGAAGGTGTGGCCATGCTGGAGGAAGTACATCACTGGGGGTGGGTTTAGTGAGTTCAATAAGCCTTGCAGGCTCCAGTTGCTCTCTCTTGGCTTCCTGTACTCATTGGAGGATGAGAACCTCAGCTTTCTGCTTCAGTTTCTGCCACCATGCCGCCTTCCACAATGGACTTTGATTCCTTGGAACTGTCAATAGTTAGCTCAAATAAACTCTTCCTTTTATAAGTTCTCTTGATCATGGTCATTTTATCACAACAACAGAAAAGTGACTAATACACTCCCCAAACACATGTTAAATATCTTGAAGTTATAATCTCCAGTGTCTATGAATATGATTTTATTGGGAATACTGGCTTCACAGAAGTAATACATTTAAAATGAATACAATATGGTGGATCCAAATCCAATGCAGCTCATAATACAGTCACCCAGAGAGAAAAATGGCTGCATGAAGATGAGGAAGTAGTCTCCCTCTGGTTTCAGAGGGAGCATGTCCCTGGCAACATCTTCATTTAGGCCAGGTATGTTCCAGAATTATGACTGCAAGGCACTTAATTAGTTGTGCTTCATTATAGCACCCTGGAAATGAGTGCAGGATGTTTCTAGTTCCAGTCTACTCACATTCTTTGGGTCTACCTGCTTTGGAGGACTGACTATGTAAAAGATCCCCATTCTGGTTAGGACCTATGTTGACTCATAAATTAATGCACTGGTAGTCTTTTTTTAATTTTTTTAAAAATTAATATCTGTATGTGTGTGAATGTACTGTCTACATTCAGGTCTGTGCACCCGTGTCGTGCAATGCTGCGGAGGTCAGAAGAGGGTGTTGGATTCCCCTGGAACTGGAGTTCTCCTGGAATTGGAGTTTCAGATGGTTCTCAGCTGCCATGTGGGTGCTGGTGATCAAACCTCGTCCTCTGTAAGAGCGGTCGGCACTCTTAACCACTAGGCCATCTCTCCAGCCCCTGCACTGGTAGTCTTAAAGAAAGGAATGATATGGGGGCCGGGGAGATGGCTCAGTGGTTAAGAGTGCTGACTGCTCTTTCAGAGGACTCAGGTTCGATTCCCAGCACCCTCATGGTGGCTGAGAACCATCTTTAAGCTGGGCCTGGTTGTGCATGCCTTTAATTGTAGCACTCAGGAGACAGAGGCAGGTGGATCTCTGTGAGTTCAAGGCCACCCTGGTCTACAGAGTGAGTTCTAGGCCAGCTGGGGCTTTGGGGAAACCCTGTCTCAAAAAGAAAAAAAAAAGGAATGACATCTGAAAACTGGTAAAACAAAACTGGCCTATAACCCCCCAGGTCAAAAGCAGAAAGGTAATTGAAGATTTTAAATCATATTCTTCTTTAAGTCTCTCTTCTTTCATTGAATGATATATTCAGAGCTCCCTTATTAACTTTGTAGTCAAGTGGTCTATTTCTCTGTGTAAATATGTGGATGTATATCTTATATTTTTCTTTATACACTCCACACCTGAATTATCACTTGCTATGAAGTGTCCAATGTCCAAACCTACAGATTATAATGAATAATGGAAAAAGATGAATTATCTTTCATCAAATGAATCACAATTTGCATCTTGTTATTTTCTCTCAAACATGAATCACTTTTCTGCTTAACTCTTACATCCATCATACCATTTCTCAACAGAGGTACAGGGAAGGCAAGGGCCTATAACATCAAAGAAAGGTGAGGACCTGGCCACTAGAATTCAGCTGAATGTAGCAACCTGAGAAATTTCAGGTCCTTGAGACTCATGTCTGCTTTCACTGAGAAGACACAATACAGTATAGTACCCTTTGCCTTAAAATATCTCTTGGTTATTACATTTTTTATTGAACAAATTTATTTAGTAGATACCTTTCTTTTTATCAATACTTTTTTATTTTATATTATTTCAAAATATGCATATATACACTCCATACATAAGTCAAAATTAACCTATTCAAGCTTATGTGTGGTATCACTCCACCACATGTAGATTACAAGGAAAAGGGAAAATGCAAGACAGCCGCCAGCAGCTGTCCTAAAACTTGGGGCCCAAGGTTGACAACCTTTCCACTGGCTGCTTGTCTAATCTAACAACTACACCAGGCAGTGCCCTAATGGCACTCCCAGATCCTCCAGACTGCTGCCTGATTGGCACTCTACAGTCTAATTCCAGATTGTCACCTGATTTCCGTTCTACAGTCTAATTCCCGCCTTGGCACTCACCACACAGCATAGCTGGGGACCTGATGGGTCTCCTTCCAGCCCCACACCAGTTTCCCAGATTGGTGGCCTGATAGACCAACATCCAACCCACTGGTCACTACTACACAAGCCTTGTGGGCTAAGATTATGTGAGAAAAATAACAGCCAGGAGTCCCTGTCTGATGGTAAGAAGGACTCATCTTTTTATTCACAGCATTCTATTTTTATAGCCAGAGTGACATCATATCTCAGGGACTGGTTTCAGCCCCATGTCTCAAGTTCCATAACATCATGAGTACTTGTCAATGCCTTTAATCCCAAGGTGTCACAGGCTTGCTAATGCAGATGCAAATCCTGGCCAAGGCCAGGTTTCAGTGTAAACAGACAAGCAGGTGATTTAGCACAAAGGAAGCCTCCGGTGGCCTCCTTTTTCCCTACACTTACTAACACATAGCCCTTCTTCAAAGTGATATCTAGTTCCTTGGGAGGAACTTGCACAACCTGGACATGGTGACACATGTCTGTAATTCTAGTATACAGGAAGCTAAGGTGGGAAGTTTGCAAGGAGTTTGAGTCCAGCCTGAGTTATATACTGAAGTCATTAGGGCTACATAGCAAAAGTGTCTCAAAACCCAAAGTTGAAAAGAAAAATCAGATAAGCAAAAAAAAAATATTTGTTACAAAAAAGTTTTCCATTGGGAGTAGTAATAACAGTTGACACATGGAATATTATTTAAGGTTTCATATGTATTAATTTGTCTAATCTTTATAATAGAAACTAGTATCTTTTTATACAGAGAGAAAAATTTAGTTTTTTTTTAAATTTAGGTTTTGTGCACTTCATACAACCTTTCCCAATCAAATTTAGATATGTTTCCCCATCCATGTCCCACCACCACCAGAGTACATGCATTCTGCCATACATGTTAAGTCCTGTCTTGCTTTTTTTTCTTAGTCTTTTTTAACTTTTTTGATGTAGAAGTTTCCTGCTTTGGTCAGTTCTTTGAACAAATCTTTTGTTGTAGTTGTTCCCTTTAATTTTATATTACTCCAAAATATGCATATATACACTCCACACATATACCAAAATGACAGAGTCTGAAAATAAGCTATAGGTTAATTCCAAAACATGTTTGGGATTCTCATTTTAACAGTAATGTTGCATGCAAGCAAAAAGAAATATAACTGTACATTCCCAAGTTACATAGCAAGTTGATGCATGTTCAATGTACTTCTAAAGAAGAGATTCTCATAAATCTTATAAATTAGTAAAGTAGAGACATAAACTTCAAGCTGTATCTATAGTAGCATCAGAGAATATGGTATTACATTTACTAAAAAAATTACCCAGCTTGACTTACATATAAATGTTTGGTGCTAGGATCCACAAATGATGGACACCATATTTTTTTTTTCTGGGACTGAGTTACTTCACTTAGCATAACAGCTTCTAGATCCATCCATTGACCTGAAAATTTCATGATGTCCTTCTTTACTGCTGCATAGAACTCCATAGTGTGGATGTACCACATTTTCTTTCTCTTCTCATCAGTTGAGGGACACTTGGGTTGCTTCCAGCTCTTTGCTATTGTGAAAAGAGCTGCAGTGAAGATGGTGGGGCATGTATCTCTGCAATAGAATGAATGTTTGGGGTATAGACCCAGGAGTGGCATGACTGGGTCAGGTGGTAGGTTCATTTGAGTTATACAGATAGAAAAAATTAGGCTTTAATAAAATTTTTCTGCATCCAAGAAGAAATTTCATCTTATCTGTGCTCCACTGCTGAATGGATCCACTGGATGTCTGGTTAGCTCAGGTCCATACCGTACCTTCAAGTTTGGATTCTATTGTGTAATGCCTCAACAGACTATAATGTATGATATGTTTGTGTTGCTAAAACAGAATACTTGAGACTGAGTCATTTATATAAAAAAGGGAGGCTTAGTTGGGTTTATGGTTTGGAAGACTAGAAAATATAATTTGGGTGGCCACATTTTATGAGGACCTCCAGCTGCTTAATCTAATAGCAGAAGGAAGCAGTCACATTCTGTAGAGATGGAGCAGAGGGGATAGATCCACCTTGTAACTGCACACACCATAAACAACCAAGGCAATATGAGGGTAAGAGCATATTCAGACCAAGCAATATTGATCTATTCACAAGCATTCACTCTCTGTGCTCCAAACATTTCCCATGAGCCTCCACCTCCCTGTGCTACATGGTTGAGGAGTTTATCCTAAATATGTTTTTAAGGGATGACAAACTATCTCCAAATCATAGCATAGTGGGGTTCAAAGTCATTAGTAGACTTCAGGAAGGAGGAAAGTATTTCCTTTTCAGGTTATAACCTAGATGCTAGTATCAATTTGCTGCTGCTGCTGTAACAAGTGTTCATAATAGAAAGGCTCTAAATTCCTGTTTTGCCTCTTCCAGCTTGTGGTTCCCAGTACCTTGGTTTGTAATGTCCCCTCTTTGTTTCATATTCCATCTTGATTTTTTTTGTCTTTTCTAGAGAGGGTCTCCCTGTAGCCCCAGCTGTCCTGGAACTCACTATGTAGACCAGGCTAGCCTTGAACTCACAAAGATCTGTCTGCCTCTGCCTCCCAAGTGCTAGGATTAAAGGCATGCGCCACCATACCCGGCCTCCATCTTGATTTTTAAAACCAGTAATTATGGGCTATTTATTTCCTGTATGCTCCCATCTCTGTTTCCTTGCTCTCTATGCCCATTGGAAGGTGTGTATAAGTCCAACAAGGTGTTTAATGGCCGATTAAACATGAAAAATTTGTTCAGTAGCATATGTGTATATGTGTGTGTGTGTGTGTGTGTGTGTGTGTGTGTACTCAGCTTGCAATTTATCTTCTATATTGTAAGGTGGCTACTGAATGATTAGAATGAGGATGTAGTACCAGATCATGAAACAGAGGTTTTCAGGCCTATAGGAACTTGCTCCTGAGCTTGCAACAATGGTGACAACATGCACAAAACCCATGCTGACTCGATCAGACAAAAACTCAGCATAGATCAGGGAAAAAACAAGATAAAAAGAAGAACAACTGGGCCTCATTAGCACATTATTGGCTAGTTAATTTATGAGTCCCACACATTTTCTATGGATTTTTATCCAAGGAATTCACTTTGTAAAGTTGTGTTTTCTTATCTGTGGGTTCTGAAACTTCAGGTTCAATGAACTTTGGGCTGAAAATACTTCAAAACTGAGTTTCTGGTGAACATATACATACTTGTGATAATTTCTTCTTTAAGATTTTTATTTTTATTAAATTTTTGCAATTTTCATACACTGAAACTTGATTGTATTTAGATACCATCACTATCCATATCTCCACCTACTGCCCCTGCCATATTTAATGTACTCTATTATCTATGTATCTATCTATTATCTATCTGTGTATCTATGTATCTATATATGTATCTTTATATCTATCTATTTATCTATCATCTATCTACATCTGTAATATGACCTATAAAATCAGACTTGTGTCCCCAAATGTCTCTCAGTGTGGGTCCATCCGCTGGAGCCTTGTTAACCTACCAAGAGCTCCATCCCAGTAAGAGAGGGCCTCCCCACTTCCCAGCAGCCATCAGTGTGCAAATGGGTTGGGATTTCTTATCCAGAACTTGCAAGGGACTTGTGTGTGTTGTCACCACTGATGTTAGTTTATATAAGTAACTGGCAAGCTATCTAGAAAACTATTTCCATGTGGTCAGTCACCACTTCTGACGCTTACAGTCGTTTTACCCCCTCTTCTGCCATGATCACGGAGACCTGAGAGGCAGGTGTTTGAAGCATCTGTCCTATTCAGGGACAAGCACTCTGGAGCCTCTTGTTCTCTGCACATTGGCCAGTGCTAAGTTTCTGGGTTAATCACCATTTGCTGCATAAGAAAACCCCTCTTGTGAGAGTTGACAGATATATGCATCTTATATGTAGATGTATGATCATGATTATGGTTGTTCTTTTAAATTTTGACTTCTGGGGCTTTCTCCATGTTATTCCCATTGTAGTACTCTTCTGTAAGACTGGTGAGATTTAGCAAGGACATATTATCTTGTATTTATTTATTTATTTGTTTATTTATTTATTTATTTATTTATTTATTTATTTGAATGTACTGTCTGCATGTAGGTCTGTGCACCCGTGTCGTGCATTGCCGCAGAGGTCAGAAGAGGATGTCGGATTCCCTTGGAACTGGAGTTCTCCTGGAATTGGAGTTACAGACGGTTCTCAGCTGCCATGTGGGTGCTGGGGATCGAACCCGGGTCCACTGCAAGAGCAGTCGGTGCTCTTAACCGCTAGGCCATCTCTCCAGCCCCTCTCTTGTTTTTTAACATTATTTTTATTTTTTCATTGTGGCCTGGACATATGGATCTCTTTTGTTGGTTGTGTGTATGATGTGGAATTCAAGCCTGCCTTTGTTGAGTTGAATCTTGATTCTTTTTATATTGTTGGTGTAGCTTGGTTGTTTTCTGATCCAGTTGATCTCTGCTTCAGGTTCTCTCTTTCGTCTATTATTGGAGTAATTAGGTGGTTTCAGATAGGCTAGTTAGGAGCTTTCCAGCATGTTCAAGGAGCTTAGGCACAAGTCCAGGTGATGCAGATCAACTAGGCCAGTTCTAACTAGCTAAGCAGAGAAGGCCTGAGCATTGGAACCCTGAGACTGGGGTTGGTCCCAATGCTGGGGAATGGATGCCCAGGGTGCTGAGATATGTCCCAGGTAGTCAAGTGTTCTCTGGCAATCTCAAGGGGAAGGGGCTCTGGCCAAGGAGTGTAGATGGGACATGATAGACTGGTTCTGACTAGCTAGCAGAGAAGATGTGAGTCCTGGAGCAGAAAGCGGGAAGATGGTCAGCCAGTAATTTGTAAGCAATGGGATCTGGCTTACTCACTCCACTAGTCAGGAGCTCTCTGGCAGCCTGAGTGGGGATTTATTAGTATTTCTTTTAAAAATTCAGCTATTTACATAGTATTTATGCTGTATTACTTATTATGAGTTATCTAGAGATGATCAAATGTATACCTGAGGACATGCAAATACAGTGCCATTTTCTATGGTCTTAGAGCATCTGAATTAAGGACCTGAGGGGTGGAGTGACAGCCTTGAAGAAATACTGTGAGAATACTGAGGAATGACTGTCTATAGTTCAAGAAATACAGAAAGGCAAAGCCATCTAAAATGACAATAAACGGTACAACCTGTCTTCAGAAACCGAACAAATCTCCCTACTCTAGAATAAGAGTAAAAGTAACTACCCTACAAATATTATGTGGCCAGTACAGTGTCAGAACTCTGAGCTTATAGGTCTTCTCTCCTCCTCTGGATAGTACAGTCATTAAGGACATAATCTGCTTCTTGCCTATGTTGTTTTCTTTATATGAAACATTGGATCAGACTCACCAGAGGTTCTCAGTAAATACTTATCTTTGTTAAATTCATCTGCACTATGGAGACACATATATGATGGCCACCAGTCATTAATTCAGTTTTCCCTCATCTAAGAACAATGCTAGTCTTGGCCTCCGTTCTTCCTGCTCTGAATCCTATGGAAGTAGTAGGGGAAAAAGCCACACGAAATTAGTTACTTAGGGCTGACTGCTTGATTCATTCATATTCAGTCTCATATTTACTGTTCTTGTCTTTTTATCCATATTCCCTCACCTTCTTGTAAAAAAAGTTCTTTCCCAAATAAGAGAGTATGTACACATGCATATATGTTATATGTATGATTACAGGTGCAGGCTTGAGTGTGCAACCATCACTGTACATTCATACTTAAATAAGTGGTATAGAAATCAGATGCAGATTGGCAAATGATCTCATAAAAATTCACCTACAACTTTCTTTCTGATATAAAGAAGCGCAGGATAAATCAGCTTTAGTAATTGCTGACTATTAATCATGTTTCATAAGAAGGACATGATACCACCCACATAAGTCCTTTGAATTGAATTAGCTACAGAGTCATTACCATGCATAAGCACAGTGCTTGAACACTGCTGTCGACAACACAAATTCAAATGTAGCCTCATAAGATACTCTCCTAGAACCATCTAATTAGACCAGGTGACATGGCAGCCTGTTGAGCATCTGATCAATGGCAAGAGCTCGAGGGTAACTTCTGCTCAAAGAATAAGCACATTGTCTGCCTATCTAGAAGTGTAATTGTGACTGTGGAGATAAATCAATGATGAAAGCAATCATCACATCCGACGTTTTATAATGCACTCAGTATATTTTCTGCTTGTTAAATTTATGAGAATAATGGAAAGGTAAGTTAACAAGAAAAACTTCAAGTAAATGAAGATTGAAGGATGATCTAAATGGGTTGGTTTCCTTTTAAAAACATTTTAAAATGCTTTTCATATATGCAGATGTGAATGACTTAAATTCAGTCATATGAACAGATCCTAGTGATCTGAGTACACCCATCCAACCAGCACTCATGCCAAGAGAACAAGGCTTACCAACACCCAGATCCTCGCCCTCTGTCCTCTTCGTAGCTGTCAACACCTAAGCCCCATCCCATGATCACTCTTGATTCCTAACCATGTAAGTTTATTATGAGCCTGGAAAATATTTGGAAAGACAAATGCAGACAAAGTAGCCAGGTAAAATAAATATTCAAGTAGTTTGGGTTCACAAACCCTCTGGAGAACAAAATCTACTTATTTTATTTTGAATTGGCTTGGCTTTGATGAAGGAAGAGTAATGGAAGGATTTGGAAAAAATCAAATATAAAGGAGTATAAAATGATTTTAGTCTTCTTTGAGATAGGGTCTCCTTGGAGCCACAGCTGGCCTTTGAGTTCACTGTGCAGACCAGGTTGGTCTCGACTTATAGATCTGCCTGCCTCTGCCTTCCAAGTGCTGGGATAAAATGGATGGGCCACTGTGCCTGGTCAGAGATCATAATTTAAATGCATAGGCTTGGTTATTATTGAAGTCATGTTCATAAGTATATATGTAGCCCTCTTGTTAGATAGGTACTGAAAATGAAACATTGCCTAGAACTTGTTCATGATAACTTTCCCCCAAAACATCTGGATGGGGCTATTCATTTCTTTTGGCTGAAGATTGTACTACAGTCAGCAGCAGAGGCAACCATTTTTACCACTGACTGACATTCCCACACAACAGAATTATCTGCACATACATCCAGGGAATAGCATTTGGGGGCAGAGAGACAAAATGTGTCCTTCAAACACCAACAGTGGCTGTCATATGGAGATGGGTGGTGTTTGTTCTTACAAAGAGCCAGGAATCAGGCCCCTGGATCTTGGCCTTGAGTATGAGCAGGAGAGAGGCAGGTGGAGACTTCATAGTGGAGAGCATAGATCAGAGGGGGAAGTTGCTTCCTAAAAGCCAAGGTTTAATGATTTTGAGAAGCTCCTCATTGCTGTTATGAAACACCTAGCAGAAAGTGACTTATGGGAAGAAAGGGTTTGTTCTGGCGCACAGTTGAGAGATGCGATCTGTCATGGTGGGGAGAGCATAGTGACAGGAGCATCCAGGAAACAGAAGGGGAATACTAGCGCGTGGCTCCTTTCTCTTTCCTCCCTTTTTATTCAGTTAAGGATCTTAGTCTGTTAGATGGGATTTTCCCACTCACAACCAGATGGGGGTCTTCCTTCTTCAGGTAAGTTTCTTTGGAAGTAACCTCGCAAGCACACCCAACTCTGAACCTCATTATACCCCAAGAAGTCCATTAATCTAATTGGTTTGATGATTGAAAAATGACCATCATACTAGCTATAATGGGGGTCCTATGGAATGCTGGTTGTAGAATTGAGGAGACAGTTCACTAATAAGCTACATCATTAGCAGTTGTACAGGAACCACCCAGCCTTGGCTAATATGCATAGAAGTCAAACTAACATGGGTGAAACACTGCACATTTATTCCCTTTTATATTCACATAATAATATACCCCATTGTTCTTTTTCTTTTAGCTAATATTCTTGACACTTAAAGAAAAGCCCACCTAGTAACAATATAATTGTACAATTAGATGACAAAATGTAGATTAGCTTTGATAATTGAATGTTCATTTGAAGCATTTATGGAAGTCATCTTAATATAGCTCATTTATGCCGTCTCTAAAAGCAGTGTCAATTCATGCAGTTCATAAAAGTACAGTACACAGCCCATTGAACTCCTCCCCAGTACTGAAGAAATATATCTGCAGGTGATGTAGCAAAGGAGCCCCTGTTGTCTGATGATTCTCTGCATTCTGGGTTTCAGCATCTCTATAATAGACTTGTCAAACATCTCTCTTTCACTCAAGCCAGTGTTTTAAACCCCCTACCATCAGGAAACAAAGTTTGTGGCGATAAGGAGTAGCAGCATGGTGCTTGCTGCCAACCACAGCAGGCACAGCCACGTCCACCATTAACAACATGGCAATTTTGTTTTTAAATGGTTTAAATGTCTCATGCAGAACTCTCTAAATGTGTATGGCTTTCTGCACAGCGGTCTGAATTCTGGTGGAGGGTGGCAGTTGGCTAACAGTGGGGTGCCAGTATATCTTTGTTGCCACAGTATCTATGAGGGCAATTTTTATCTGAATTTCATGTCCCCCTTAGAAATAAGGGAGAACACAGGGCTTGATGAAGCATGAAGAGAAAAAATATATGCACACCAGGGACTCGGAACCTGCAATTCCCCATCTAAAAGCATGAACTTAATCTGTTAAAGCAGATCAATCCATAAAGGGAAGTGTTCTTCCGAGAAGTCATACATTGCCAAATACAATACTATTACGAAGTGCGGGATGGCTCCTAACAAGCTGCTGGGCAGAGGAACCCTGGAGACCCCCAGAACAATACAGACTATTTCCATTTCTCTTGTTTGCCCACCAGAATTTAGTGGCAAACAATGAAATATCAAAGCAAAGTGGCTGCATTAATGGCAACATCAAATCAGCATCTCCCTGTTTTGAGTTTCAGGATCAACTCCACATATAGAAATAGAAACCAGGGGGCTGGAGAGATGGCCTAGTGGCTAAGAGTGCTGAATGCTCTTGCAGAGGACCCGGCACCCACATGGTGGCTGAGAACCGTCTGTAACTCCACTTCCAGGAGAACTCCAGTTCCAGGGGAATCCGACACACTATTCTGACCTCCGCTGCACGGGTGCACAAACCTACATGCAGACAGTACATTCATACACATAATAAATAAATAAAATAAAAAAAGAAATAGAAACCAAAGTGAAAATAATGTCTTAGAACCAATTCTTAGGATAGCAACTGAAAATGCTGTTACACTGTCTTGTTTGTACACAATCAGCAAAAACTCCTTTGAACCAAAAGTACCACATACTCTTACTGGAAATATAGAAATGAAATTTTTATGTCATAAGTATAGCAGAGTTATAGTTAGAGAGGTAGTATAATTGAGATATTGATGGCATGTAATGTATTTTATGCTAAATTATATAATATTAAATAATGTAACATATGACATACAAATTATATATAGAATACATAATATGTGATAGATATGAAAGGATTTATTGCAGAACTTGACCTTATGTGCGAGAACTGGTTAAGTATTATGTATAAGGCTGCTAACCCAGACCTTGGCTTTGCAGGGAAATTGATTGGGAGGAGCAGATTATCATAATGGTGGAACAGGACATAACTGTGATACATGCACATTGCAGGTGGCTAGAACCCTCCCAGGTGGTCTGATCCCTGGGTGGATTTCCTAGCACCTCTAACTTCAGTAGGTGAAAATCCTGCAGGAGAAAATGGTACTCTTCCTTCCAGAAGTAAAACATCCACCTGTCAGCACTTGGAGAAGTTCAGGGAGGATCAAAAAGTGGCACTTTCAGGCCTGGCTGCTGTGTGTTCCAAAAAGAGGGACCAGGAGAGCTTCAAGAATTCTTGAGCAAGAGAAGCACCTGTCATGTTACATGGCTGATGCTTTACCATTGTCACAAGAGGTCTCCCATACTAGCCCATGGGAAAAAATCTGGGAAGGGAACTCTAGAAATCATACCATATCCAGTCATGGTGAGACATTACCAGGCCATACTTTTTCAAATTTGATACGTATGATCAGTCTTTGTGTGTGTGTGTGTGTGTGTGTGTGTGTGTATACCTGTGTGTGCAAGGGCAAATGCACATGTGTGCTGGCATGTAGAAGTCAGAGGTCAACATAAGATACCTTCTTCAGTTGCTTCCCCCTCTTTGTTTGTGATGAGGTTTCTCACTGATGTGGTTTGACTGTCTAGCTAGTAAGCACCAGGGATCTTCATGTCTGCCTCTCCAGCACTGAGATTACAGGCATAGCTGTCATGTACAGCTTTTCTACACGGGTACTGGGGATCTGTACAGGTGCTCATGCTTTTACACTTTACCAACTAAGTCTCCTTCAACCACACTTATGTTCCAGATAGTAACAAAACTTCTCATTCAACTTACTATCTTATATTCAGTAAAAAGCGTGCCACAAATAAATAACTCCTCTCCACACAAGGATACCATGCCCATTTCCTTGTTCAGAAGATGCTCATTCTTCTAAGTCACAATCGTTCTTTGATAGGAATACTGAGATACAAAGTTTAATAGGGGAAGGGAGAGTGGTCTCAAAATTAATACCCACAAGCATATTAAATGGCAAAATAATGAAAATTATTATAACTATTATCTTTTGAAATTGGTCACACTATCATACCTGGTGTATAAGAATGGCCTTTTTTGGGTCTGAAGAAATGGCTCAGCAGTTAAGGGTGCTGGCTGCTCTTGTAGAGGATCCAACACACACATGATGTCTAACAACTGCCCATAACTCCAGTTCCAGGGGAATCTATGTCCTCTTCTGACCTCTGTGGACATTGCATGACACATGTGCACTTACACAGATGCAGGCATTACTCTCATTCATACACAAAAGTAATAAAAATATTCAAAAATTATTTTCTTTACCTATTCTATGTTTCATTTCCTTCCAAATGACCTGGCTTCTCATATGCAGGGTGCTGCAGAGATTCTTCCTGAAGAAGTCCTCCCTGCCATAGGCACTCTAAGGATACCCACATGTGAAACTGCATTCTAGGAAATCTGTACCTATCAAATGCTTAGCTGCATACCAGGTGCCAGAAGTTGTGTTGATTTGCTTCAACGCTCATCTCTGCAATGTCCATCGAATATAGTATTACTTTTAGTTCATGATTTAGGTTGAAAGAGTTAGTTCCTGTGGCCTATGCCTCATTTCCATGTGATAATCACTGCACTCTACAGGTAAGAATTTTAAGTGATTTACTTAGGCAGTTACGTTTCCAGATAATTTGTGATAACAGTGGACATATTTGTCAGAGCAGAGTGTAATGTTGTATGGTAGCAGCACTTAGGAGGCTGAGGCAGGAGAATTGCTTGAGCCATAAATTTGAGGCTGGTCTTGGCAACATAGAAAAACTCTGTATCAAAAATTTTTGAGTGGAAATGATTCATTTTTTCTCTATTCTTTTCTTTATTGAAGTTTTCTGTATTTCATAAAACATTTCTTAATCAAGTTTAGACCCAATTCCCTTTCCTTGCCCCGTCCCTGCCATAGCTCATGCATCCTGCCATACTTGTCTTTCATTTTTTTCTCAGTCTTTAAAAAATTTTTTTGATGCTGAAGTTTACTGCTTTGGGCATAAGTTTACTGTTTCAGTTCATTGACCCAGTTTTTGTTGTTGTTGTTGTTCCTTCCAATTTACAACATTCCAAAGTTTATAGATGCCGCAGATATACCAAAATTATGACCTCTGAAAATAAACTCTAGGTTAATTCCAAATAATGTTTAGGGTTTTACATTTTGATAGTAGGATTGTATGCAGGTAAAGAAACAATGATACTTTACTTTTCTATATTACATAGCAAACTGATGAGTAGCATCAGGTACTATATTTACTAAAAAACAAAGAAATAAACAGGAATTATTCAGTTTGCCTTCTAAAGAGAGAATTGGTGCTAGCATCTACAAATAAGGACACCATATGCTGTTTGTTTATCTGGGACTGTGTTACTTCACTCAGTATAATGGATTCTAGCTCTATCCATTTATCTGCAAAGTTTATGATTTCTGTCATCTTTCTTTACTGCTGCATAGAATTCCATTGTGTAAATGTACTACATTTTCTCTATCCACTTGTTGGTTGAAGGACACTTGGGTTGCTTCCTGCTCTTTGCTATTGTGAAGAGAGCTGCAATAAACATAGATGTGCATGTATCTCTGTGATAGGATGAGTCTTGTGGATATATACCCAGTAGTGGTATGACTGGCTCAGGTGGTAAGCCAATGGAGAATAGGGTATAAAGGTGATTGAAACTGATTGAAAAAGTTTGTATGAAACACACAAAAAATTCAATAAAATATTAGAAAAATAAAATGTCAAGTGTAGGTAATTGCTGGTGTTTAGCTGTGGACATCAATATCAACCTCTGTTCATCTTCTAAAAGGCTCAGGAAATATTGTAGAAGAGTGGACAGAAGGTGTATGAAGGCGGATAAATGAATGGAGTTGTGAAATACAGACTTCTGGACACGAGCTGCCTGCTACACACACCAACTCTGAGCAGCTGTGCAGACCTGCACAGGGTCAAGCCAGTAAACAGCAATATGGATTATGGGGACATCTTGAGTCTCTGTGGTTGGTGGAGGATCTATTAGCAACTGATTTTGGGGGCAGGGAGAGAGTCATTTTCCTCTGGGTACATGGCTGCTTGTGGCTTGGCCATGTCCCAGTGCATGGTCTCATACTCATATGCATATGGGTGGCACTATTTGGATTCAAGGCATAGATGTATTTTTGTGCATTTAAAATTAGTATGTAGTAGACTGTAGACAAATCTAATCTGAACTTAGGTATGGATGGGCTAGCATTCCAGCCAGTGCCTCCCAGAGGCACAAGTGAGAGTCATGGGACCTCCCTGGCTACACCCATGAGCTGGTATGCGATGATGCAAAGGTCTGGGATTGGACCCTGAGAGGTGAGGTCACACTGCTTATATAATGATCCATTCATTTGAATAAAGCACCATTCTGTGTTTGGATTCATACCTTACCATGTGTCTGTGTGCTGTGCTTTTCCATGTATGCTTTCTGCATGTTCCACTGTGGAAGTGACTGGGTCAAACCACAGCAGACATTATGATTATCGGTTATTTTCTTTAAAAAAAAAATATCGGGGCTGGAGAGATAGCCTAGCAGTTAAGAGCACCGACGCTCTTGCAGAGGACCCGGGTTCGATCCCCAGCACCCACATGGCGGCTAAGAACCGTCTGTAACTCCAATTCCAGGAGAACTCCAGTCCAGGGGAATCCGAGACCCTCTTCTGACCTCCGCGGCATTGCACGACACGCGTGCACAGACCTGCATGCAGACAGTACATTCATACACATACAAAAATAGATAAATAAATAATAAAAAAAAATATCTTATTGAAGCTGGGAGTGGTGGCACACACCTTTAATCTTAGCACTTGGGAGGCAGAGGTAGGCAGGTCTTTTTGAGTTCAAGGCCACCCTACAGAGTGAGTTCCAGGACAGCTGGGGCTACAGGGAGACCCTGTCACGAAAAGACCAAAAATAAATAAATAAGTAAATAAATAAATAAATATTATCGTCTTGAATTTTTGTGTATTTCATACAGATCTCGATCCATCTCAGCCACCTTTATGCCCCCTTTTCATTGGCACATTCCCATACCCCCCACTGGAATTCATTATATTCTGTCATTTGTGTTAAGGCTTTTGATGTCAAGCTGGTATTCCCAGATGTTCCTCAGTGCAAGTTCAACTACTGAGGTCTAGTCAGCCTGTCTAGCTAGAGTCCTTCACCTTAGGAAGATCAGCTCTTCCTCACTCAGCAGTATCAGCTACCAATATATTTTCAACTAAGATTGGGGTCTGTTGCCCATTTCTCCAGGTCTATGCTGGTATTTTATCTGCTTGAGTTCACATGGGTCTTGTGCATGCTGATTCCATTGCTGTAGGTTCATATGAGCAAAGTCTCAGGGGCCTGTGAGACTCCATTTCCATACAGTCATGGACCTACTCCCTGGCTCTTACAATCTTTTTGCCCCTTCTTCACAATGGTTCCTGAGCCCTGGGTGAGTGAAGCTTGATATAGGAGTCCTGTCCAAGGACCCACACTCTGCACACTCCACTAATCTCCAGGCTTTGGCCATTTGTGATGTTTTGTGTTCCCGGCCCTCTGTTACATGAGGGAGCTTCACTAATGAGAACTGAGTGATTCATTATTGTCCCCTTTATCTCTTGTTCTATGTTCCCTGAGCCTTAGGTATAGAGGTTGCATTGTAGATGTGCCACTTATTCTTGGACAATTCGCAGACAATGAATGTGTGTGACCAGTTGTGGTACTAGATAATAGTCTCCTTCTGGCCCAAAAGAAGCTTCTTTGATGAGTGATGACTGGGATACCCATACATAAATATAAGGATACATATTTTCATCTTTGGGGATTTCTCTAAGACCTATAACCTCTCCAGATAGATAGATAGATAGATAGATAGATAGATAGATAGATAGATAGATAGATAGATTCTTAATCCATTTCACCAGCTTGTGTCTTTTGCCTGAGGAGTTTAGTCCGATATTTAAGTTATTATTGAGAGATGTGTATTGGTTCCTGTTATTTTAATTTCTGTTTGAATTCTTGGTCTAACTTTGTCTTTCCACAATTATACATTCATTTAGTTTATTTCTGTTGCTCCTTGTTTGTAGTTCTTCCTTTCTTCAGCTCTTTGCATTGCTTCAAGTATTCTCTGAAGGGCTGGTTTTCTGGGTATGAATTTTTTCAGCCTACTCATGTCATGGAATATTTTTATTTCCTATTCAACTCTAATAGACAGTTTTGGTTGGTTATGTATTTAGGTTGGCATCTATGGTCATTTAGACCCTTTGATCCAGGCTCTTCTGTCTCTCACAGTTTTCTTTGAAATGTCAGCTATAATTCTGATTTTTTTTAAATGTGTCTTGTTTTTCTTTTGCAGCTTTCAGTATTATCTCTTTGTTCTTTCTGTATGTTTACTACTTTTACCATAATATGCCATGGGGTTCATTTTTGGTCTTGTCTCTTTGGTGATCTGTGTGCTTCTTGTATTTGTTGTTTTCAGGGTGTGCCACATTTCTGTGTATTCCATTCCTGTGTTTTTTTTTAAATAATATTCTTTGCTTCAGGGGTCCAATCCTTTAACTTTATTGTTCAGTCTTGATATTCTGGTTTCCATTCTATTAGTGAGGCCTTCTCCTCTTATTTTCGATTGGCTTATTGAGTGTTTCACTTCCTTTGTCATTTCAGCTTGAGTTTTCTTCAATATTTATATCACTTTTGTGAATTCAGCCAGAAGTTTATTCCTATTTTATTTTAGTTCTTTGATTTGTTTGTGTGTTCTTTAAATATGTTGAATACTTTGATTATATTTCGATTGTTCTTTTAAATTCTGGGTCCTGGGTTATCACTAGGGGGTTGTCATTGTAGAACTCTTCTATAGGACTGGTGGTGTTTGTTGGGGACATATTATTTGGGTTTTTCATATTTTTTGTTGTGATTTTGGCATGTGCATTTCTTTGGTTGTTTGAGATTCTGGTGTGAAACTCAAGCCTTCTTTGTTGAATTGACATCTGAGTCTATTTGTATTTTTGTTGTGCCTTATTTGTTTTCTTACTAAGTATGAAAATCTGATTGGTTTAGGCTTCAGGTTCTCTCTTTTGATTTTATATTGGAGGGAGGAGAGGCTGTAGTCCAGCTACTCTGGAGTTCAGGGAGAGGCCCAAGCCAGGTGCTAATTAGATATTCTCAGTCTTTTTCATAAGGTATTGGACCGTACTAGCCAGCAGGCATAGCACAGTTTGGGAAGCTTGCTAAGTAGATGCTGGATTCAGGTAGTCTCAGACAGTCTGCTAATGTCTGGGCCTTTACTAAAGGGCCAAAAACCTAGCCCTGGAGCAGTGGGAGGGGTGCAGATGTTTTCAGTATAAGGGAATGGGCAAAGAAGAATTTGGAGAGCTCAGCAGCTAGAGAAGCTAAAAGGGTAGTCTATAGTTCTAGGGGCTAAGAGAAGTAGTGGGTGTGCCCAAGGATAGAAGAGGAACAGTGTATGGGTCAGGGAGATTGGAGTTGCCCAGGCTGTAAGGAAGTCAAGGTACAGTTGGAGGGATCAAACGTATGAGAGAGAAGACTGGTCTCAGGAATCCAGGGCAAGGTGGGTGTAGGGACAGTCATGGTAGAATGCTGGTCTCAGAAGTCCAAAGGCAAGACCCGCGTGGAGACAGCCTCTGAAGAGTCTAACAAACTCTACGCGAAAGTGTGCTGCGCTGAGTGCAGAGGACCAGGAGGCTGGGGCTGGACTGGCAGTTCTGAGGTCTGTGGTGCTGAGAGCAAGAGGTGGCCTATGCCCAAGGCTAGGAGGAGAACAGGGTGGGTGGTCGGGGAAAGTGGTGTTGTTCAGGCTGTAGCAGAGTCAGGGTGTCGTGGGCAGGATCAGACTTGCCAGGGAAGAAGCTGGTCTGGGAAATCTACAGCAAAGTGGGAGTGGGGAGTGCCAGGACAGAATGCTGCTCTCAGGGGTTCAAAGGCAAGGTGGGAATGGGGCCCTCTGTGAAGGCTCTAACTAGCTGGATTGGAAAACTGAGCTGGATCGAGTGCAGGGATCAGGAGGCAACAGGCAGTTCTGGACTAGGAGGGTGCTACAAAGCTCTGGGGTGCTAAGAGAGAAAGCAGGCCTGTGCCCAAGGATAGAGAGGGAACAGGGTGTCAGGGCAGGGAAATTCAATTGCTAGTTATTTTCTATGACCTCATTTGTTTGTCTGATTTATTCCTTGAGTTAAATCCTTACTCTAAAGATGGGGAAAAACAAAACAAAACAAATCCTAGGTGTTGCCTCTCTCTTAGAATTCACTTTGTGTCCACACTTCTATGGCCTTTCAAACAGAATCACAGTCCTCAGCTGTCCTGTGCACCAGAGGAGAAAGAAATAAACTTCATAAGCATTTACTTTGTCTTTTCACATTGCTGGGAAGTGGGTCCAAAGCGTTTACATTTGGTAGAAGATGTTTGGGCAGAATTTGTTTTTCTGCCATTTTTCTTCTATTTGCATAAGATCAGAAGAAGATGGTCTTGTGTGTGTGTGTGTGTGTGTGTGTGTGTGTTTGTGTGTGTGTGTGTGTGTGAGAGAGAGAGAGAGAGAGAGAGAGAGAGAGAGAGACAGAAGAGATTTCTGATCAGAGATTCAACAGGGATATGAGAGGATTGCTTTTGTGTAGGAAGGATGGTCTGACAAAGGAAGTCTGGCTGTGCTAGTAATCAGCCAGTTGTCTGCAGAGATTAAGAGTTACAATTTGTTAAAATATAGTCAAATTCAGGGAGAGACAAGAACTCATTTGGGTATTGTAACTTGTAATTTGCAAAGAAACTAGATTTAAATCTTAGAATGGTTAAACAGAGACTGCTGAACTCAAGCTTGTATAGAATGATGGAAGAAGGGGGGGCGGGCGTGCAAGGCAAATCAGCTCCCAGAAGCCAGTGCGGATAGATCTGGAAGGACTCCAGTGCAGATGCATCTAGAAGGAGGAGCAGATGGGGTCAAAGCAGCACACTTCTGCAGGGAGATCCCTGGATAGAGCAGATTTTCTCTGGGTTTCCATCCTGGAGCTATTTTTGGATCAGTCTTCAAACTGAAGCAAGCAGTCGTTGCCATTCCCTGTACTCCCAGCTGCTTTACTCCCCACTTTCTGATTATACTCTATGATGATTATTTAATGTGTCTGCCTTCAAACACAACATTTTAATCTCCTTTGTCTTGGACTCTGTCCCTCTCTATCTCTGTCTCTCTGTCTCTGTCTCTTTCTTGTTCTTTCTCCCTCTCTTTATGCTATAGACATTATCTACCTATGTCTGACACAAAAATCTCAAAAATTCTTGAATGTTGCTAAATATCATATATACATATATATTCACATACAATTTTATATATACTGAATTTATTCTATTACCATTTTGTGTACCTATTTTTGCACAACTACTTTGCCTTTAAGGAACATACTGTTACTTAAGATGTGAATTTTATAATGTGTAACAAAAAATAATTACACTTACAGTAATATCTTTCAAGAGAAAATTAATTCCCTCTTTTCTTCATGTTACTGCCAAACTTATTTGAAAAAGCTTGATAATTTCTATGGATTATCCCCACCCTCATGTAGAGAAGGGTTCATTGTACTTTTGATAATTTGAAGTTAACATGAAATTAAACTGTCATGAAATCAAAGGACACTGACAATCTTAGTCAACAGTGTTTAAAATTATTGCGTTCAATACATTTGCTTTCAGTTCCCTAGCTGGAAACGAATATTTCTAATTCAATCATTCATTTAGCCAGTCAAATTTAAAGTCTAGTCATCAGGGAAACTTTAATGTTAGTTGTTGCATTTAATTCTCTCTAAAAAGAATGAATACTTTGTATATTAAAAAATTTTTTTTTAATTTTTATTTATTTTTTTTATTTATTTCTGTATGCGTATGAATGCACTGTCTGCATGCAAGTCTGTGCACCCGTGTCATGCAATGCCGTGGAGGTCAGAAGAGGGTGTCGGATTCCCCTGGAACTGGAGTTCTCCTGGAATTGGAGTTTCAGACGGTTCTTGGCCGCCATGTGGGTGCTGGGGATCGAACCCAGGTCCTCTGTAAGAACAGTCGGTGCTCTTAACCGCTAGGCCATCTCTCCAGCTCCAAAACAAACGTTCTCTTAAAACATCTGTTATTTATAACAGTAGCAAAAGGCATTGTCTCCTTTCTCCCTTTAGTTATTTCAAGAAACCAGGAATGATACATAATAGACAAAATAGACAAAGGATACAATTAAAATCTTGACCTGTGCAGTTGGTTAAATCCAATAAAATTCATTATTCTCTCTCTCTCTCTCTTTCTCTCTCTCTCTCTCTTTCTCTCTCTCTCTCCCTCTCTCCCTCCCTCTCTCTCCCTCTCTCCCTTTCTCTATTTTAAAAATCTGTATCTTAAGAGCTTATATTAGCTCAAAATACTTTTATGAATTCTTTATCTGATGAAGATTAAATGGAATGCATTGACCCATAAAACAGTTTTAAAATGTTATGTTTAGAATTTTTGACTTTGTATATTCTATGTGAATTTGTTAGTAGACTCAAATATCTTTAAAAGAAAGCTACAACATCACTTACCTGTAATATAATTATATATTTACATATCTATATATATATATATCTATAAAATAGCCCCCAAACATTTTCTGAATTCTTATTATTTTCCCAAATATGCCTGCTTCAGACACTCATAGTGGACTATTAGACATATTTACACCTGAATGTCTTCCAGCTATATTAAACTAGATGAAATGTTTAAGTTTTTCTTTACCCAGCTACATCTCTCAAGTTGGCACATTTATGACAGCACATTCTAAGTTCAGGCAGAAATCTGGAGTGATTTTGTCAGGGCTGGAGAGATGGCTCAGCAGTTAAGAAATCATGGAGTGGTTCTGATTCCTTGATTTTTGTCCTTGCCATCCTTCCCATCCCAAACTGACCAGCTCACCTGAGCCTCTTCTCTGGTGTACACAGCCACCCCCCCCATGCACACACTCAGGCCTCAGCGCCTATGCAGACTCCTGTTGCTATTTTTTTTCTTTCTCCAAACTATTGCTATGTACCATTCACTTTCTAAAAGGCAAATCAGGTTTTGCTACTTTTCCATGAGAAAAACTTTTAGTTGGTTTTCCATTGCTCTTGAGAAATAAAAATTAAAAGAATGCAGAGCTGAGAGATGACTCAGCAATTAAAAGCACTGGCTCCTCTTGCAGAGGACCTGGCTTTGAATCCCAGTACCCACAAGGCAACTAACAACTGTTGGTAACTCCAGTTCCAGGTGCTCTGATACCCTCTTCTGACCTCCATGGGGACAGCATGACTCTGCTGCACTTATATGTTACATCCAGGCAACACACTGATACACACACAATAAGAATAATAAATAAAATATTTTTAGAAAGAGTGCCAGCTATTTTTTCATTGCTGCATGACCTGGCCCCTCTGCTAAATTTTCTTCTCTTTCTCCTGGTAGCCTCTAATCAGCCTCTTAAAGAGACATTTTTCCCCCACTTAAGACTGCATTGGTTATTTGTTTTGCCTGGAATATTCTTCTCAGGCACTATTTGGCTTCTTGTGTGCCAGGTTAAACAGGAAACAAAGATGAAATTCTGACAGGGGACAAGTAACAAAGATTAGGTCAGCCTAAACACTAGGCAGTAAGGATGCAACCCTCAAACCTCCACTACCCCACAGAAACACACATACTGGCACTCACTTCTTATGATGGATCACATTACGATAAACCCATTGTAAAGCTAGAATCAGTCACAAGTCAAAATGCATATTCCTAATGTACTGAACTTCAGAACATCACAGCTCATTAAAGAATATCAGCTGTTCACACTTGTGGTCATGCAATGGACTGGGAGATGTGGCTGGCTGCTCCTGCCCAGCATCAAAAGACAGACATGAATTACTTGGCCAGCTTGAAGAAGGACAAATCCAAAGTTTGAAGTGTAGGTTGTATTGAATGCGTATCATTTTTTTCATTATTGTGATGTTGGAAATTCCCAAGTCAAATCATCATAAGCTGGAGACAATCTTTGTGTATGTGTACATATGTTATATGATCCAGTCTATCAATTGATTATTTTACTGTACAGAAGTTTTTAGGCTTATTGAAGTTTCACTCATTGATTGTTGACCTTATTTCCTGCACAACCACAGACTTAGAAAGTTCCTATACCTATATCTTGTAGGTTAATGCCAATGTTTTCTACTAAAATTTTCAGTTTCTGGTTTCACATTGAGGTCTTTGATCCATTTAGAGTTGAGTTTTGTACAAGGTGAAAGTTAGTGGTTTAGTTTCATTCTTCTACAAGTGGTGATCCAGTTTTGCCAGGACCGTTTGCTGAAGATACTGCCTTTCCTCCGTTGAGTGCTTTTGGCCCCTTTTGTAAAATATCAGGTGGCTGAAATTGCATGTACGCAAGTTTAGGTCTTCAATTTTGTTCCATTGATCTATGACCTCCATGGGGACTGCATGACTCTCCTGCACTTATATGTCACATTCAGGCAACACGCTGATACACATGGGAGGGCGAGAGAGAGTGAGAGATAGGAAGATCCATTTTTTCTTTGAGGTAACACATCAAACTCTTTGGTCTGTTCAAGTTCTGTTTTCAATGGACTTGTGGCTCATTTAGGAGTCTCCTTTTAATTCTTGTAGTAAAGCACAAATAGAAACAAATATTAACCATTATAACAAGTTACACTATGGGCACAATCACATATGCTTGCATGCTATGTTGGTTGGGGCATTATAGCTCTTTAACAAAGGGATGGCAGTAGTTTTCTAGTGTGGCCTACAGGCCTCCTGACACCATGTGTTGCCAAGTCTGCAGTATCTGCTATGTGTCCTCCCCCTCCCCCCAAGGAGTGGGCCATAGATCCAAATGGTTGGACATGTACCAGGCTGCCACTGTTGTACTACATCTTTTTTGGCATGTAAAAGTACAACAAATGAAGTCTGTAGAACTTCAGAAAACATTTCTTCCAGTAATTTTCATAGTGCTCTCTTCCACCATGAGGGTCAGCTGTTGATTTGCAATATTATGTCTCAGCATAATTTCTCTTTTTCATGCTCATATCACACTGTATCTTCAGCAATAGGGTCTTACTGTCCATTTCTTGTGTGTACCCAGTTATAGGCAAATGGCCTTTATTTCAGGGCCTTTTAGACCTCCTTGGCCAACAGCTTCTGGTAGGGCAGCCCACAGCTGGTACTGAAGCTTTTATCTACTAACACATTTTATTTAACCATAAGGCAAAATTTAGAGATACGGTATTAGTCCAAAGGGGAAGGCATTTGCCCACAGTTCAGCTCCCCTGTTGGTAAGTCCTTATCCTTTTCTTGAACACTTCTTGTTGGAACCCAGATGGGGGCTCCATCTCTGGGAAGAGACAAGCAAACTCTTTTGCCATAGTTAGCAGTGGATTGGGGTTTTCTCATTGGCTCAACATTATAGCAATGATATCTTAAATGGCCTTTTAGAGGGCTCCAATGTTTATGGACAAGAGTTATCATTTCTGATGTGAAAATTGACAAAAGTTTCAGAGCAAGGAGTGCTTTGCATATTACATCCTAGAGAGAGGAGGCATATTCCTCCACCTTCTATTTTTGTAATTATCACTACAGTCAGAGCAGTTCTTTAAAGTTTTCAAATTTTCATTGTAGGAATCTTTATTGTCTTCGGTCAGGTTTTTTCTGAGATATATTTTTTGAGGCTACTGTGAATGGGTTTCCATGTATTCCTTCTCCAATTGCTTGTTATTGGTATATAGAAAGGCTACTGATTTTTTGTAGATTAATTTTGTAACCTGCTACATTACTGAAGCTGTTAATCATTTCTACGTGTTTTCTGGCGGAATCTTTGGCATTCCTTAGGTCTAATATCAAATAATCTGCAAAAAGAGATAGTCTGACCTCTTCTTTTCCAATTAGCACTCCTTTAATTTCTGTCTCTTTTCTTATTGCTCTAACAAGAGTTTCAAGCACTACATTGATAAAGACTGGAAATACTGAACAGCCTTGCCATATTCCTGACTTTAAGGGGAATGCTTCTAATTTTTCTCCATTTAGAAGGATGTTGGCTGTGGGTTTGTTATATATAGCTTTAATTATGTTGAGTATGTTCCTTCCAGTCCAGTTCACTCCAGAACTTTAAACCAAAAGGTGTGTTGAATTTTATCAAAGGCTTTTTCTGCATCAGTTGAGATGATGATATGATTTCTATCTTTGAGTCAATTTATATAATTTATGATATTTATCAATTTACATATGTTGAATCATCCCTGCATCTCTGGAATAAGTCTGACATGATCATGGTGGATGACATTTTTTTTTCAAAGCCAATTTTTATTGAAGCTTTGTACATTTCATAGAAAATTTCCAATCAAATCTAGACCCATTACTCCTTCCTTGGCCCCCCCCAAGCTCATGCATTCTGCTAAACATGTTTTTCATGGATGACATTTTTGATGTGTGCCTGTATGTGGTTTGCAAGTATTTTCTTGAGAATTTTTGCATCTATATTCATTAAGATATGGGTCTATAGTTTTTCTTTTTTGGTTGTATCTTTGCCTGGTTTTGTTATTAAAGGGATGTTGGTTTCATAGAAGAAATTTGTGGGATTTACCTCTGTTTCTATCCTTTTGAATAACTTAAGTAATATTGCTTGTAGGTCCTCTTTAATTGTCTTGTAGAATTCTGTTGTAAAGTCATCTGGGCCTGGGCTTTTTTTAGTTGGGAGGTTTTTTATTACTCTTTCAATTACCTTATATGTTATGAGCCTGTTTAACGTATCGATCTCTTCTTGGGTTAGCTTTTGTGATTCCCATGATTTCAGAGATTAACCCATTTATTTTAGGTTTCTAAATTAATAGAGCATAGGTTATTAAAGTATGTCTGTATAATATTCTAAATCTTTTTGTTATACATTGTGATGTTTCCCCTTTAATCTCTAAATTGTTGACTTTAAGTTGATCTTTATTTCTTTTGGTTAACTGGGCTAAGGGTGTGTCTATCTTATTTATCTTTTCAAAGAATCAGCTCAGGACTTTTGTTATTTCTTCCTGTCGTTTGGGTTTGGAATTCATTTGTTGTTGTCTTTCAAGTGTCTTGAGTTGCAATGTTACGATATTTATTTGTGCTCATTCTGTTTTTTTTTTTTTATGTAGCCACATAAGAGGTATAAATTTCCTTCTTAGGACTGCTTTTAAAGTGTCCCAGAGGTATTTTTCTGCTGTATTGTCCTTTTCATTTAATTCCAGGAATACTTTTATTTCTTTCTTAATTTCTCCTTTGACCCATTCATTTTTCAGGAGTGTGTTATTTAATCTCCATGAGTTCATGTAGTTACTAGGGCTTCTTCTGGTGTTGATATTAAGCTTTATTGCATTGTGGTCTGATAGAATGCATGGAATTATTTCAAATCTTTTGTATTTGTTGAGGTTTGTTCTGTGCCCAGTATGTGGCTGATTTTGGAGAAAGTTCCATGGGGTGCTGAATAGAAAGTATATTTTTTGGTGCTTGGGTGGAATATTCAGAATATGTCTGTTAGGTCCATTTGGTGTATTGTATTGTTCAGTTCAGATGTCTATCTGTTTATTCTTTGTTTGGTTGACCTGTCTAATGGACACAGTGGGGTATGGAAGTCTTGTATTCCTAGTCTGTTGGGAATCTATGCCTTAAAGTCCTATAGAATTGTGTTTATAACGTTTGACTCACCAGAGTTTGGTGCATATATATGTTCATGATTGTGATATCTTCTTGGTTAATTGTTCCTTTTATAAGAATGAAGTGACCCTCTTCATTTCTTCTGATTAGCTTTAGTTTGAAGTCTATTTTGTCTTATATTAGAATAGTAACTCCTGCTTGCTTCTTAGCGCTATTTGCTTGGAATATTTTTTCCACCCTTTCACCTTAAGCTATTGCCTGTCCTTGAAGGTAAGATGCATTACTTGCAGACAATAAAAAGACAGATTTTGTTTCTTAATCCATTCTACTAGTCTATGTGTCTTGATTGTGGAGTTGATTTCATTGATATTTAAACTTATTATTGAGAGACATATATTATTTCCCATCATTTTAGTTTCTGTTTTCATTATTGGTCTAGGTTTGTATGTCCACAGTTATACCTTCATTAACTACTTTCTGTTGCCACTTGGGTGTAGTCATTCCTTTCTTCCACCTCTTTGTATGGCTTCAAGTATTCTCTGAAGGGCTGGTTTTATGTCATGAAATATTTTCCTTTCTCCTTCAAGTATAATAGACATTTGTGCTGTGTAAAGTATTCTGGGTTGGCATCTATAGTCATTTAGAACTGGGAATACTTTGGTCCAAGCTCTCTGAATTTCATCATTTGCATTGAAATGTCAGCTGTAATTCTGATGGGTTTTCCTTTATATGTGACTTGTTTTTATTTTGTAGTTTTCAGTATTCTTTCTTTGTTTTGTAAGTTTGTTTTGTTTCACTATTATATGGCCTAGGGTGTTTCTTTTTTTGTCCTGTCTATTTGGTGTTCTATGTGCTTCTTTTATTTTTTTGGATGTGTCTTTCCTTAATTTGAGGAACTTTTGTTCTACAATCTTGTTAAAGCTCTGGCCTATACCATTATCCTGTGATTCTTCTCCTTCTTCTATAACTATAATGCATAGGTTAGGTCTTTTCATTGTTTTTAACTTTTCCCAATTATTCCATTGCTTCTTTTTAAAACCTTTTTATAATCTTTGCTTAATTGGTTCCACTATTCCACTTAATCTTCCAGTCTTGATGTTCTATTTTCTTCTACTTCATTCATTCTGTTGTTGAGGCTTTCTCTCATCCTTTCCAGTTGGCTTATTGAGTGTTCCACTTCCTTTTTCATTTCAGCCTGAGTTTTCTTCAGTATTCTTTCTCTTTTGTGAATTCAGTCCAAAGTTTATCATTATCTTCTTTTTGTTTATCCCAGTTCTTTGATTTGTTTATTTCCATGTTCTTTAAATTCCTTGAATTCTTTCACCATGCCTATGATAGTTATTTTAAATTCTGTGTCCTGGTTACATCTAGGGGGGGTCCTCACTGTATCCCTCTTCTACAGGATTGGTAGTATTTAGTGGAGACATTTTATTTGGGTTTTTCATGTTATTGCTTTTTTGTTGTGATTTTGCCATGTGGATCTATTTTTTGTTTGTGATTCTGGTATGAAGCTCAAGTGTTTGTTGAATTGAACACTGACATTTTCTTGTATTCTTCAGGTGACTTTATTGTTTTCTTTTTTAAAATTTATTGTTTTACATATTTTTTTGTACAAGATTATGTTACAGATCGAATCTAGACCCTCTCCCAACCCCCCCACCCCACCAGATTCACCCTTTCAGCCAGTTCTTTGATGCAGTCTTTTCTGTTGTTGGTGTTGTCCTTTCCAATATGCATCACTCCCAACAAGAAATGTTTACAACTACGTTATTGACACTAGCATCCACAGATATGGGATACCATTCGTCGTTTGTTTTATTGGGACTGAGTTACTTCATTTAACATAATATCTTCCAGTTCCATCCATTTACCTGCAAAGTTCATGATATTGTCTTTTTTTTTACTGCTGCATAGAACTCCATTGCGTAGATGTACCATATTTTCTCTATCCACTTGTCAGTTGAGGGGCATTTGGGTTGGTTTCAGCTTTTTGCTATTGTGAACAGAGCTGCAATTAACATAGCTCTGCATGTATCTCTGCGGTAAGTAGAGTCTTGTGGGTATATACCCAGGAGTAGTATGACTGAGTCAGGTGGTAAGCTCATTTTGAGTCTTCCAAGGGTTCTCCACACTGCTTTCCATAGTGGCTGTACAAGTTTACATTCCCACCAGCAATGGATGAGTGTTTCGTTTTCCCCACAACCTCTCCAGCACTTGGTATCATTTGTTTTCTTGATCTTAGCCAGTCTTATTGGAGTGAGATGATATCATTTTTAAATTTTATTTATTTTTTATGTGGATGAATGTACTGTCTGCATGTAGGTTTGTGCACCCGTGTTGTGCAATGCCTCAGAGGTCAGAAGAGGGTGCTGGATTCCTCTGGAACTGGAGTTAAAGATGGTTCTCAGCCACCATGTGGGTGCTGGGGATTGAACCTGGGTCCTCTGCAAGAGCAGTCAGCGCTCTTAACAGCTAGGCCATCTCTCCAGCCCTTGAGATGATATCTTAAAGTGGTTTTAATTTGCATTTCCTTAATTATTAGCAACGTTGAACACTTTTGAAGATGTTTCTCAGCCATCTCTAATTCCTCACTTGTGAAGTCTCTGTTCAGTTCTTTGCTCATCTTTTGAGTGATTAATTTGTTTTCTTTCTTCTTTGATTTTTGAGTATTCCTCCCATTCTGTGAGTTTTCTCTTCACTTCCTTGATCGTTTCTTTTGATGTACAGAAGCTTTTGAGTTTAATGAAGTCCCATTTGTCAATTGTCGACCTTAATTCTTGTGCAGTTGTTGTCTGATTTAGGAAGTCTTCTCCTACGCCTATGTTTTGTAGTCTGCTGCCAACTTTTTCTTCTATCACCTTCAGAGTCTGGGGTTTCATGTTGAGGTCTTGGATCTATATGGAGTTGACTTTTGTACAGGGCAAGAGGTAGGGGATTAATTTCATTCTTCTACAAATGGTGCTCCAGTTTTGCCAAGACCACTGGCTGAAGATGATGTCTTTCCTCCATTGTGTCTTCTTGGCCCCCTTGTCAAATATGGGGTGGCTGAAATTGTATGTGCTCAAGTTTGGATCTTAAGTTTTGTTCCATTGGTCTATGGGTCTGTTTTTGGGCCAGTACTAAGCTGTTTTTATGACTACAGCCTTGTCAGTTAGAAGTCTGGAATAGAGATCCCCCTGTATTGGTTTTTCACTCAGGGTTGCTTTGGCTCTTTGAGGTCTTTTGTTTTTCCAAATGAAATTAAGGACTTTTTCCCAAGCCTGTGAAGAAACTCTGAGGATTTAATTGGGATTGCATTAAATCTTACAGAGTTTGGGTAGAATGGCGTTTTTACTATATTTATTTTCCCAATCCATGAGCATGGGAGGTTTTTTGTTTTTATTTTTATTCAATTCTAGAAATTTTTCAATTTCCTTTTTAAGGGGTTTAAAATTTTTGTTGTAGAGATCCTTGGTGTCTTTGGTTAGGTTTGTTCCTAGGTATTTTATTGTTTTTGAGGCTATTGTGAGTGGGAAGGTCTCCTTGTACTCCTTCTTCAGTTGCTTGTTGTTGGTGTAAAGAAAGGCTACTGATTTTTCCAGGTTAATTTTGTGTCCTGCCACTTTACTGAAACTCTTAATCATTTCTAAGAATTTTCTGGTGGAGTTTTTAGCATCCCTTAAGTAAATGATCATATCATCAGCAAAAAGGGACAGTTTGACTTCCTCTTTTCCAATTAGAACTTTTTCAATTTTCTTTTCTTGCCTTATTGCCCTAGCAAGTGTTTCAAGCACTATATTGAAAAGGCGTGGTGACAGGGGGGCAGCCTTTTCCGAGTTCCTAACTTTAAAGGGAATGCTTCTGTCATTTCCCCATTAAGATGATATTGGCTGTGGGTTTCCTGTCTATGGCTTTGATTACATTGAGGAATGATCACTTCAATTCCTTCTTGGACTTCAAGCATGAAGGGATGCTGGATTTTGTCAAAGGCTTTTTCCACATCAGTTGAGATGATGGTGTGGTTTTTGTCTTTCACTCCATTTATATGTTTGATGATATTAATTGATTTTCATATGTTGTACCATTCCTGCATTTCTGGTATGAATCCAACTTGGTCAGGATGGATGATCTTGATGTGGGTCTGTATGCGATTTGCAAGTATCCTATTTAGAAGTTTTGCATCTGTGTTCATTAATGAGATGGGTCTATAGTTCTCCATTTTGGTTGTATCTTTGCCTGGTTTTGGGATTAGAGTGATGCTTTCTTCATAGAAGGAATTTGGCAGAATTCCCTCTTTTTGTATCCTTCTAAACAATTTGAGTAATAATGGTTGTAATACTTTTTGAAATGTTTTATGGAATTCTGCTGTGAAACCATCTGGACCTGGGCTTTTTTAGTTGGGAGGTTTCTTATTACATCTTCAATTTCTTCATATATTATGGGTCTATTTAAGCTGTTGATCTCTTCTTGGTTGAGCTTTGGTGATTCCTAGGATTTCAGATATTCATCCATTTCTTCTAGGTTTTCAAACTTAGTAGAGTATAGGTTTTTGAAGTATTCCTTTATGATTGTCTGGATCTTTTCATTGTCCGTTGTGATATTTCTCCTTTTGTCACAGATTCTATTGATTTGGAATTGTTCCTTCTTTCTTTTGGTTAACTGGGCTAGAGGTCTTGTTTATTCTCTCAAAGAACTAACTTTTGGATTCATTGATTTTTTGTATGGTTTTCTTTGTTTCTATTTCATTGATTTCTCCTCTGATTTTTGTTATTTCTTCCTGTCTGCTGCATTTAGGGTTCATTTGATGTTGTCTCTCAAGTGTTAGATCATTCTTTGTGCTCTTTCTGGTTTTTTATTTTGATGTAGGCACTCAGGGCTATAAACTTCCCTCTTAGGACTGCTTTTAAAGTGTCCCATAGTTTTTTTTCTGTTGTATTATCATTGTCATTCAGTTCCAGGAATGCTTTTATTTCTTTCTTTATTTCTTCCTTGACCCGTTCATTATTCAGGAGAGTGTTGTTTAGTCTCCATGGGTTCTTGTAGGTTGTAGGGCTTATCCTGGTGCTGATATTGAGCTTTATTGCACTGTGGTCTGATAGAATGCTTGAAATTATTTCAATCTTTTGTATTTGTTGAGTTTTTTTCCGTGTCCCAGTATGTGGTCGATTTTGGAGAATGTTCCATGGGGTGCCGAGTAGAAAGTGTATTCTCTGTTGTGTGGGTGGAATATTCAGTAGATGTCTGTGAGGTCCATTTGGTGTATTATATCATTCAGTTCAGATGTCTCTCTATTTATTCTTTGTCCTGTTGATCTGTTCAAAGGACTTAGTGGGTTATTGAAGTCCCCTACTATTAGTGTGCTGGGGTTAATCTGTGCCTTGAAGTCCTGAAGAATTGTCTTTATAAAGTTTGGTGCACCAGAGTTTGGCGCATATATATTCATGATTGTGAAGTCTTCATGGTCAATTGTTCCTTTGTTAAAGATGTAATGGCCGTCTTTGTCTCTTTTGATTTCTTTTACTTTGTAGTCTATTTTGTCTGATATTAAAATAGCAACACCTGCTTTCTTTTTGGTACCATTTGCTTGGAATATTTTTCCATCCCTTCACTTTAAGGTGGTGCCTGTCCTTGAAGGTAAGATGTGTTTCTTGTAGACAGCATATCGATGGATTCTGTTTCCTAATCCAGTCTCCCAGTCTATGTCTTTTGATTGGGGAATTTAGTCCATTAATATTTAAGGTTATGACTGATAGGTTTGTGTTGCTTCCTTTTGCCTTATTATCCATTTGCGGTTTTGGTTTAGGTTTCTACTTCTGCAGTTATGCTTTTATTGATTTCTCTTTCTAGGTGCCTGGGGTTGGTTGCTCCTTTCTTCTGTTCTTTGAATTGCTTCAAGTATTCTCTGAAGGGTTGGTTTTCCGGACATGTATTCTTTCAACTTGTTTATGTCATGGAAGGTTTTTCTCTCTCCTTCAACTATAATTGACATTTTTGCTGGGTATAGTAACCTGGGTTGGCATCTATTGTCCTTTAACACTGGGAATGCTTTGCTCCAGGTTCTTCTTGCTTTCATAGTTTGCATTGAGAAGTCAGTTGTAATTCTGATAGGTTTCCCCTTATAGGTCACTTGTTGTTTTTCTCTTGTGGCTTTAAGGATTTTGTCTTTGTTTTGGGTGTCTAGCATTTTAACTATGATGTGGCGTGGAGAATTTCTTTTCTGATCTTGTCTGTTTGGAGTTCTATGTGCTTCTTGTATTTGTATTGGTTTGTCCTTTTTTAGTTTGGGGAAATTTTCATCTATTATTCTGTTGAAGATCTGATCAATACCATTCTCTTGGGATTCTTCTCCTTCCTCTATTCCTATGATGCGGAGGTTTGATCTTTTCATAGTGTCCCACAGCTCCTGGTTGTTCCACTTTTGTGTATTTTTAAATTTTTCATAATCTTTCCTTGAGGTTTTTAGTTGTTCTGTGTTATCTTCCAGGTCTGATATTCTTTGTTCTGCTTCCTCCATTCTATTTCTGAGGCTTTTTCCATTCCTTTCCTCTTGATTGGATGAGTGTTCTATTTCCTTTTTCATTTCATCCTGTGATTTCTTTAGTATTTCCACTTCCTTTTGGAGCTTCTCAATCTCTTCTTGGTGCTCCTTACTTCGCTGGTTGGCTTCCTTTTTCAGTGTTTCCACTTCCTTCTGGAGTTTGTCATTTTCTCCCTCTAGTTCTTTCTGGAGTTTGTCATTCTCTCCCTTTAGTTCTTTCCGAAGTTTGTCATTGTCTCCCTCTAGGTCCTTCTTGAGTTTTTCATTCTCTTTCTTTAGTTCTCTGACTTGTTCTTTATATTCTTTAATTTCTCTGAATAGGTCTTCAATTGTTCCTCTGAGATCTGTTTCTTGGGTCACCCCCAGGGGGATCCCACTGTAGCAATCTCCTACAGGGTTGGTAGAGCTTGGTGTGGAATTATCCTGCACCTTTCCCATGTTGTCCCTTCATCTTGTCCCTTGCATGTGGGCTTCTCTTTTTTTGGCCTGTATTCCGACGCAAATCACAAATGCCTTTTCATTGTGTTGAAGGCTTGCTTTGTTTGCCTCCTTCAGATGCCTTTTTTTTCCCTCCTTGTATGGAGTGTTGACTTGTCTAGGTTTCAGGCTTTCAATTTTGTTTATATATTGGAAGTCTAATTCACTCTTCCCTTTCTGTTCTGAAGGTTCTCCAAAAAATCCACTTGGATGCTCTCTCAGCAATTCCAGTTGGCAGGGTTGGGGGGGGGTATGCCTGACTTAGTCTGCACCTGGTACTCTGTGCTTCAGGTGGTCCTGGCAAATCCCTGATCTAACCATTTCACACTCAAGTCTCACAGTGGCAACAAGCCCACTTTTAATACCAGCTACAAGGGCAACTCTGTCCTGACTGCCACACCAGACAAGATTTAACAGGCCCACCTTTAATCCCAGGTAGCAGCGTAACTCCACTCCACCAGCCTCACAAGACAAAGATGTAGGTATCCAACCAACGAATCAATTAACCAACCAACAACCCAGGAATAGATCTATCCTAAAATCTGCCAGGCTGAAGATTCTGGCTCCTACCTGTGCTTCAGGTGGTCCTGGCAATTCCCTGATCTAACCACTGTGCACTCCCATTGTTTTCTTATTAGCTGTGAAAGGCTGGTTGGTCTAGGCTTCAGATGCTCACTTCTGATTTTGTATTAGAGGTACCAGCTAATTCTTACCCAGTTAGTCAAGAGCTCCTCTAGAGACTCAAGACTGTTATTAATCAGCCATATTTGAACACATAAGGCCCCACAGCATGTGAAGCCAAGGGAGGGGCCTAGGTGTCCCAGAGCTAAGAGGTAGAGAGTCTGGAATACCACCACTGCAGTGTAGTTTCAGGCTCTCACCACCGAGTGGAGGTCAGTCTCATGCACTCCCTCGGAGAGTGGAACCCACAGAAACACCACACCACATGGAGCCTGCCTACAGGCTCTCCAGGGCTGATTGCAAATGTCTCACATAGCCATTCCTTACCAAGCTCATTTCTGTTGACAGACTGAAGTAAGAGTCAGAAGTGTCTGTGCTTGAGACTTCTGGCTACCATCAAGACAATAAAATCATGGAGTCAAATAATCTATAAATCACAGGAACTATACTTGCTGTGCTGGATAACAGGTAAAGTTCTGGTCAGAGTTGTGAAGTTATGTTGTAAAGACTAAATTCCTAATAAGCAAATGGGTTCACCGAGGAGTAATAAAGTTGATGTACTTCCATCTTCCTGGCTTGAGACAAAGGCTTGGGGGCTGCTCCCATAGCAAGCCCATTAGTCCTACCAGTTTAGATAAGCCCGAGGCTGGACTTGGATACCTCATCATTTGAAGCCACAAGTTTTTCTTCTTAAGTTGGTCAGTGCAAAATTGGGGGAGAGGAAACCACTAAAATCCTTAAAAACTTGGCCCTTTCTAAGGGATGCTGGGTTTTTGGTTTCTGGAATTGCCTCTCCACTTACAGGGAGCTGTATCTTTCTGTATGAATATGTGAATGCATAGGGGATACTGTATGCATATGGATGTGATTATCTTTCAGTAAAAATTGGCTAGATTCTCGCTCACTGGTGATATATTTTTCTTGCCTTTTAATTCATTAATTTGCTGAGAAAATGAACCCAAGTCCTAGACAATGATCATCCTTAAACCTGGGCCAGTAACAGTGTTGTCATTTCGGTATTTTCTTAGGCTCTATGTGTATATCTAACACACAGTTAAAAAATTAACCATTTAAGTTTCTCCTGAGGAAACCATGTGTTTGAAAGATAGAATTCAAATAAAAGTCTCAATGAGTAGAAATTGCATAATGGAAAGCTTACTAAATAATCTACAAAATCTTTTTTTTTTTAGTGAATATTTATTTTATTTTATTTTTATTTATTTATTTTTTATTTTTAAGGGATTCTACAATATAATGACACATTTGTTTGCAGATAACATTGATGTTACTCAGTATGTCATACAATTAGGTAATTGGTATATTTTGCAAGTATCTATGTCCAAATTTTGAACCCAAGGTTCCCATAGTCCAGTTGGAGAAGCTTGTATGCACAGGCATGTTGATCAATCAGGAGTCCAGACTATATTCCTGTAGTCTCATGATTCACCCCTATCTCTCCACAGCCCTTACAATCTACCACGCCTCCTCTTCCGCAGTTTGTTCCCTGGGCTTTGGGAAAGGGGCACAAGTGGGTGAGAAGAAAACAGTCTAATTTCTTTGGAGTTGTCATTTTGGACTCCGGTCTGTTCAGTTTGTTTCCCTTCACGGATTGACAGCTTTCACAGTGATACCCTTTTCAGTCATACTAACAAAGCTCAAGCTATTGGATGTACAGGCATTTAAGCAGTACCACTTATTGTGTCAAGCTAAGCTGTGAGCATAGACACAGATGCTTGGATGGTATGCTAATCCGCAAACTGTGGTTTCTCTATAAAGGGTGACAAGTTCTTATTGTGGCTTATAACATCGCCTAACCACTAGAGGACATAAGCTTGTGGCATCCGCTGTGAGTTATTCCTCCAAGGAGAGAGCTAATAGCCAAATAGTTTTGGGATATAATATAGACACTTGGCTGCCACTGTTGCACTGTATCTCCAGGCTGTTGAGGTGTAGCTGATATTTTCGGAGGAGTCTTGTTTGTCTCAGGGAGACCAATATTTTGCTGTATTGCTGTAGTGGCCTTTGGTAACGCTCTCTAGCATTTCAGAGGCCAGTTGTACGCTAGCAAGTGACGTCTCATAACATTTTTCATGCTCACACCAGGTCTTCGACAACAGGGACTTACTGCCTTTCTCCTTGCATATATCCCACTTATAGGCAAAAGGCCTTTATAATTTGGGGGGGGCGGGTTTGAATCCCCTAGCCAACATCTCCTAGGCAGAATAATTCATTGCTGATGTCAGAGCTTTCCTGTAGTAATATATTTGGCTTAATTACACAACTTATAAACACTTTACTATTGAATTTGGCTCTAGATAGAGAAATATCCTTTCACAGTTCCTATGCCTATCAATCAGTTAATACGTTATGCCTGTTTTATAGGAAATTACCACTGTAACAATTGGCTCTAGTTTACAGTTAGGGAGTGGTTTCATTACCATCATGTTTTTCTTTTTCCTAAAAAAGGGGAGAGGTAGGAAGGTTTCTCAGCATCTGGAAGGTAAACTTCATTAGGGTCCATTATAAACAGTCAACCCCAATATTATTCAGAGAGATGCTCAGTGTCCGTGACTCAGGCAGTCTGAGGTTCCTCATTCCTTAATGTTCAGATGGGTCAACCTCTCTGCTGGCATTCCCCAGTTCATCCTGCACAGCCATAAGTTGTATGTTTTCAGGCATTTAGATTGGTGATTTTTACCTGTGGGAACATAAAATTCTCCTCCCATTGTTAGTTTCAAGATCAGAAAAATTGAAAATTTATCAATAGGATTGGAACACAGAGTTTTCCATTTGTATCCCAGAAAGGATAGTACCCCACCTCCCACCTCCCTCTTTTTTTTTTTTTTTTAGGTTTTTATGTTTTGACCTATAGATGCCTAAGTTGTATTACACATACCCATAAACAGGAGCCAAGGCATAAGCTTTCATTAAATTTACCCAAACTGTTTCTCATTGACTGTATGCTACTTATTTGGGAAGGAAATTTAAGCTTAGTTCCTTTAAATTGTCCTACAAGTAAAAGAAAGTGTTATAATGTGATGTTGTGTTATTCAGAAAAAATATATAGGCCATTTGTATACCTTAACCCAGTACAAATTATAAATAAAACCAATTAACATTTTATATTCCCAATTAGTTCAGTTGTATTACCATTTCCACCAAAACCTACACCTAAATTTAACTAATCTAAACAATTCACTAAGCCTTAAAATATCCTATACTTGGTGGATAAAGCTTGGGCAGAGTTGAGTACCTGCTAAATAAATTTTACCCAATAAACACTTTGCTCTTTAACGCTATATGACTGGACTAAGACTTCTACTTATTTGGGAAGTAAGAATTTAAGCTTAATTCCTTTAAATTGTCCTACAAGTAAAAGAAAGTGTTACACTGTGATGTTGTGTATTTCAGAAAAATATAGAGAACAACCCAATACAAACTATAAATAAAACAACTAGCATTTTATATTCCCAGTTAGTTCAAATGTCAGTATCTAGCTCCTTTTTTTTTTTCAGCACAAGAATCCTTCATATAAAACCAATTGATTTACTTTTTTCAATGTTTTACTCAATGATAAATAAAACTTCATTAACAGTTTTTGTAAAAGAATATATTGTATCAAAAGGCATATTCTTTCATTTCTATTCTTCCCCCACCACTGTATTAGTTAGGATTCTTTAGAGAAACAGAATGAATAGGGTGAGTACACATTAAAAGGGGATTTATTAGTTTGCTTTATATGATGCAGTCTGTTTAGTCCAGCAATGGCTGTCTCACACTGGTGTGGAGGGTGTTGAGAACCCAGGAGATGCTTAGACTTTGAGGCTGGATGAGTTAGGAATTGTAGTCTGAGGCTGAAGGCCTGGAAAATTCCTGGCAAGCCTCCACTGGTCTTCATTCCATATTGAAAGCCAAAGAAACCAGACTGTATGCCACAGAAGACTGACAGTAGCAGTTGTCATAGCAGCAATAATAGCTGAAGTCACAGTAAGACAGGAACAGTGTGATGAATTTGCAGGGACAATAAGGATGAAACAGGCAAAAAGCAAAGTACATTTCCTGATACCTCCTTTTTTCTGACTGCCTCTCAAAGATGTTACTCACGTTTAGGATGAATCCTTCTTCAAATGACCTCATCAAGAAAGTACATATAGACATGGCCAGCAGCTTATTCCAGATCTAGTTAATGAGAGGAAAAAAACCACTGCACATCTCCAACTACTTATTACACACACACACACACACACACACACACACACATACACACACACACACATACATGTGGGCGTGTGTGTGTGTGTATGCGTGTGCTCTAGTCCCCCCCTCCTCAGTTTTCTAAAGGTATGTCATTCGCTGTTTGTTTTTTGTTTTGTTTTGTTTTTAGTTTTATTTTAATTTGTTCCTGGTGTACCTAAAACTCATTCCACATTTCAGTTTGCTATTTTCTCTGACATTTTTCTGAATAAAGCAAAGGAACTTTGATTTGGATTTTGTCACGACCCATGTAAATAATCTTTGGTATGTTTGTTGTTCAGAAGAGTGAAAGAAGAATGGAGTCACTGGGTACTTAGGAGAATTGCAGCATTGCTGTGTGTAGGGTGCTTGGCCCAGCACGTGATATACTGTAGATGTTGGATGAATGCAGTCCCATGTCTTTTTGGCATTTTGGGGTCTAGTTTGGAGAGGTGGCCATGACTGGGAGATTTTCAGGAGTCCAGTTGACTACTTGTAGATGCATCTTCACTACCACTCTCCTAGTACCAAGTCTTTACACAGAAAATCTGTCCAGAAGGGCCAGACACTATGTATTGCAAATGTCTTTCCAGAGTTAGTTCTTCTGGGCCTCCTTGTCTCCGTCAAGCTCACAACACGTGTCTCAGGATACTGATCAGTCAAGCTCACAACACGTGTCTCGGGATACTGATCAGTCAAGCTCACAACACGTGTCTCGGGATACTGATCAAGTGCTTACAGAAAATTGTCTCCTGTGCATGTGATCTGAGAATTATGCCTAAGTTTGTGGTTGTAATTATAATTGCTCCCAGAGCAATCTCCAGTGCTTTACATTTTATAACGTGACACTGCAGCTCTTTTGGCGAGGAATTAGAAACTATCCAGAAGTTAGCTTTGTTCTGATTGAGCGATGAATCTTTTTTCCTTTATAGAATTCTTTGTCACACTTATAATTAATATATCTGTCTTTTACATTTTGACAATAGCTGTATTTCCACCCACTGATTTATTCTGTATAATGCAAGTTGGATTCCTTTAAAAGTGCAAGAAATTTTTTACTTCAATAAAAATGTCAATATATTCATTTATTCACCAGTACATTAAAGTGAAATATTCCTAGAAATAAGTAAAAACAATTTGCCTTTTCCTATTCTACCTTTGTGAAGTATTCAGTAAATAGGTACTATCGGTATTTTAGAACTTTAGAATTTATATGGGGAAATAAATGTAGATTCTATTAAGAAAATTTGAAGCAATGATTGTCTACATAAATTCACTTCTTAATTTTCCCCAAGAGAGGAAAAGAGCTTAGAATCGTAGACATACAAACCTGAGGTGGATTAAATTTAAAAAGACGCTCAATTTGTCTTTTGACATGCAGGCAATCTCATTTTTTTTTTTTTTGTCTTTTCAAGACAGGATCTCCCTGTACCTCCAGCTGTCCTGGAACTCACTCTGTAGACCAGGCTGGTCTTGAACTCACAAAGATCCGCCTGCCTCTGCCTCACAAGTGCTAGGATTAAAGGTGTAATTCAGTGACCAACAAGCATGAAAAAGAATTATGGAAATCTCAGACCCAAGTACTTAGATAAAGTGGTATTATTTCACAAAATTTGAGAACATGAAGATTTCTAATACAGTTTTCATGTCCATGACATCAGTCCATTATATATGGTTTGGCATCGAATTTGACAAACAGTAGTCCAGTGCCCTCCAGAAGAACCTCATAGGATCTTAGCATTGAAATATTATTTGATATTTGTTTTCAAGTGACGGTAAAATGACTCTTCCACAGAAATAATGAACAATTAACTTTACTCTATATAGGTAGATTATATTATGAAATACAAAAACCATGTTCAATAATATTTATTATTAATTATTATCTTCTAATTCTGTGATTAGTTTATTAGCTTTGAGATGACCTCTCAAGTGCAGCTTCAGTGTATTGAATAGCAAAGATTAATTTCTTTTATTTCCACTTAGCATACCATAGTTATTTTACCAGAATAAAAATAATCTAAATGTCTTTAAAATGTGAGTTGACTGTTATTAATGTTTTCCTTGCAGGATACACTGGAGTCCAGCTTGTGTTGGTTTCCAGTACTTGGAGTCTCTTCTACACAGATGACACTAGCATTGTTACCAACATGGACATTGGCCACAGACCATTGTATTTTATGTAGGTATTCTATCTTGAAAATTCTTATTAATTTAAAAATCCAGGCAGACATGCAATAAGTATAAATAATAATGCTTATAAGTAATATTAGTCACTTTGTTTGACTAAAATAAATTGAGGATCAAGAAGTAAAATATGTATTAGGGGACATGGGTGAGATAATACATATATTTCAGGCAGTTTGGATATAGAAGCTTATCAACGTCATAGGTAAAATTTGTATCTTCAGCTTATCACTGAAAATAATGTTGCAATGTTAAAAAGTTTGAAACATTTCATCAAAACTTACTTCTTCAAATAATGGTGACACTTTTATGTGCAGAGTAACACACAGCTGTCTAATTGGGCTTAAGGAACACTCAACAGAAAGGAATTCATACCTGGTACTTGAAACACAGTCAAATAACCATGTCAGGAGAGGTCATAGACTCTAAAGGAATGTTCTAGTTTGCCTTCTGCTGTGATAAAGTACTCTGACCAAAACCAACTTAAGTAGGAAAAAGGTTATTGGGTCTTTCACTTCCAAGTGATTGTCCATCTTTGAAGGAAGTTAGGCAGAAACATAGGTCAGGAACTTGAAGACAAACTGCAGTGCAGACTCACAGAGGAGCATTGCTTACTGGCTTGATCCCCCAACCTGTGCATAGTCTCCTTTTTTGTTTCTCCCAAGTCCTTCTGATTCACTCTATAAAGAAGATGTCTCGCAGACATGTCCACAAGCCAGTCCAAGGGGGAAATTTCCGAACTGAGGTGCCTCTTCCCAGCTGTGCTGACTTGACACAAAGTGAAGCACGGCATCTACCCTTGTCAGTCACGACACATAAACACATCGCTTTAAACCAGCACCTTTCCCTTTCCTTTCTTTGTCCCCATTTGAGATTCTCTTCCAGGGCATGTCAATTTGACAATCAATGCCAGCTCTGACAAACAAAACCTACTTGTGCCATTTTCCTAAATCAATATGATTTCTTATTATTTTGTAAATAATTATTGTCAGATTTACAGATAAATATAACTCTCATCATTCACCAATAAAGTTTTTTTTTTTGCTACAGAGATAGATAATTACAGAGACCCACAACTGATCAAAAGGCAGAGAATGAGCAATCATGGGACACACAACCCCAACTGATACATTTAAAGTACAACCCTTACAGCTGAGGTTCAGGGAATATCATAGAAAATAGGAACAGAAAGATTGTTCAGAGGCAGAAGACCAGGAGCCCACTGCTAGAGCGTGTATCACAGACATGACAGGGTAGCTTCAGCCATGCAGCCTCAACAGTATAGATGCCTAAATAAGACCCACATAATGACATCACCAGTTGACAGGCCAATGTGTGTAGAGAGAAATTCTGAGGGTCTCATGTCTAGATGCAGAGTTCCAAGGAGTCAATGGCTACTGAGGGAGGGAGAATCAGGTTTTTTTTTTTTATTGATGCATTGTGTATTTCATACATCATTTTCCAATTCAGTTCAGGCATATAACCCCTTCCCTTCCCCCCACCCCACCCCTACCCATCCCAGATCATGCATTCTGCCATAAGTTTTCTGCATCTTTTTCTGCTTTTTTGTTTTGTTTTGTTTTCATTTTTTTTTAACAATAAGTGATAATTTGTGAGTACAAGCATCCTTCATGTAAAACCAATTTGCAAGCAGTTGTGCCCAAACCCACACAGCTCATGGGTCCCACCATCCAGCAGGGGGGGCTTGTATGTTCAATCAAGTTGATCAAATGAGTGTTCAGTCTATATTGTTGTAGTTTCACCATTAACCCCAATCGAAGCCCTTACATTCTACCACGCCCCCTCTTCCGCAGATTATTCCCTAGGCTTAGAAAAGGGGCACAGGTGGATGAGAAGCAAAACACTCTACTTTCTCTGGAGCTGATGTCTTGGTCTCTAGTCAGTTCTGGCTGTTTTCTTTCATGGGCTGCCAGCTTGTCCAGGCATAACCTTTCGATCCTACTAATGAAGCACATGCAATTAGATATTTAGGTATTAAACAGTATAATATATAGCCTTCCGATCCTACTAATGAAGCACACACAATTAGATATATAGGTATTTAAACAGTACTAATTGTTATGGTAGGTTTCTTTGGTATAGACACAGATGTTTGGATGGTATGTTAATTCATGATTTACATTTTCTTCTGTTAAGTATGGCAGGGTCTTCCTGTGGTTTATAACATCTCCTAACCATTAGAGGATGTAAGCTTGTGGCATCAGCCGTGGGTTATTCCTCCAAGGAGAGAGCTAATAGCCAATTAGATTTGGGATATACAGACGTATGGCTGCCATTGCTGCACAGTATTTCCAGGCAGATGAGGTGTAGCTGGTGCTGACGGAGGAGTCTTGCGTGACTCAAGGAGACCTATATTTGCTTTATTGGTTTAGTGGTCTTTGGTAACACTCTCTGGCATCCCAGAGACCATCTGTATACTTGCAAGTGCGGTCTCCATACATCAGTTTTCTACAGGAAGGAGCTCCTGAGAGGTTATCCAATCCCAAGTGGCCAGTGATAACACATGCGCACAAAACCAACACTCATCAGAGTCTGTCTGTCTCTCTTTCTCTCCTTCTCTCTCTGTGTCTATAAATACATGCTTATAAACATTTATATATATGCATGCATAGGTAGCAGCAAAAATCAAGGAAGATGTCATGAGGTTGAGAGGTAGTGGGTTCATGAGCTGAAATAAATACAGTGCTCATGTATGAAATCCTCAAAAAAATGAAAGTTCGACAGGAGCTTGCTTCCCATTCCTGAGACTCCCTACCTTGTGCCCTGCCAGCTTAGCTCTTGGCCTTGCTTGGGGCACAGGATTCCTTCCCATCCCAGATCTGCATGCCCCTCCAGACCTGGCAAGGTGAGTCCTCTCCACCAGCACAGCTCTGAGAGCATTTTGGATCTCCAAGATCCTTCCCCACCACAGGTGTGTAGTCCTGAGCTCCCATTCTGGAGATGTCTCTGTGCCATGTTCATCACAGCTATGTGCCTCGGTCCTGCACTCTCCCAGCCTAACCTATCAGCCACCCGTTCACCTACCAACCCCCATCTTACCCTGATGATCCAGAAATCTCAGCGTAACAGTTGCAGCTATCTATAACTAACTCAGACCACTTCTTCTACCCCATTTGCACATCAACATAAAGGAGACACCAAACTGAGCACTACTCAGCTGGGCCATAATCTGACAAGTTGGGGAAATAGCAAAGAAAGAAAAACAAGTATTCAGTAAATATGAGACCACTTCCTAGTACCAAGAAATTGCACCACAGATGTCTCTGAAGAAAATCCACAGTGAAAGAAAACTTGAAGTAAAACAACTCAGGAATTCAAACAAAGAACTTAGAGGAAAGAAGCGAAAGGGGAGTGGAGGAAGTGGAACAAGGATGTCAGATCTTGAAGACAAGCTTATGGAAATGGATCGCTCAATCAGTGAAAATGCCAGATTAAAAATAACTCAGGAATGGTATATGCAAGGGGTCTGGGACAGTGTAAAAATCCAGACCTAAGAATTATAGTCATAGAAGAGAAAAAACACAGGGCAAAATTGCAGACATAATTTTAATAAAATTATAGAAGAAAATTTCTCAAATATAGGGAAAGAAATACTATCAAGATACAAGAGCAAACAGAATCCAAGAAGACAGGACCAGAACAGAACCTCAAGTGTCACATAATAGTCAAAACCCAAGATGTACAGAATGAAGAAAAGATATTGAAAGCTGTGAAATAAAAAGACCAAATATATAAATGCAGGCCTATCAGACAATGTCTGCCTTTTCCTCAGAGACTATGAAAACCAAAAGGGCTTGGGCAAATTTTATGTAAGTCATGAAAGAACACAGATTCCAGCCCAGACTACTAGACTCAACAAAAGGGTCCTTGTAATAGAAGGATAAGATATTCCATGATAAATAAAAAACAGATTTAAGGAATTTTTGTTCACAAAACCAGCTCTAGATATAATATTCAGTGAAATATTTTGGTCAGAAGAAAAAATTAAACACACTCAGAACACCAAACCAAAAGAAGTCTAAAGAAAACACCACCACAACATCAACATAACAGGAATTAATAAACGCTGGTCAATATAATGGTCCTCCATATAAATGGTGTCAGCTCCCCACTAAAAAGACATAGACTGACTGGATTGGACAAGGAGTCCATTGATTTGCTGCCTCCATGAAATGTGCCTCACCAACAATCATTGACACAGTCTGAGGGTAAAAGGATGGAAAAAGATATTCCAAGCCAATGGAACTAAGAAACCAGCAGATATAGCTTTTCTAGTATCTGAAAAAATAGACTTAAAGATAAATTCAGCAGAAGATACAGGGAAATTCACTTCATGTTCATTAAAGAAAAAGGTCTACCAAGAAAACATTACAATATTAAATAGACATGTGCCACACACAGGGGTGCACAGTTTCATAGAAGAAACTTTATTAGCTTTAAAATCACACATTGACTCTAGCACAGTGATTGTGGATGACTTCAATACCTCGCTGTCACCAATAGACATTACAATCAGACAAGCCTAAATAGAGAAACCCTGTAATGAAATGATATCATAAATAAATGAACCTTACAGATAGATATGTATAGAACATTTCCCCCCAAACACCAAAGAATATATTTTCTTCTCAACGGCCCATGGAACTTTCTCCAAAATTGATCACATATTAAGACACCAAGCAAGTCTCTAAAAATTCAAGAAAATTTAAATATAACCCTAACCACAAAGGAACAAAGCTATATATCAACAATAAAAATGGGGAAAATTGGGCTGGAGGGGTAGCGTGGCCGTTAAAGGCTAAAGCCAACAACCAAAACATAAAATGGAGAAAAGTACAGAAATTAGTGGAAGATAATATACTACCAATGAAAACTGGATCACAGGAGAAATCAAGGAGGAATATTCAAAACTCTTAGAATTGAAGGAAAATGAAAACACAGCATACCAAAACACAATGAAGGGGCCCTAAGAGGAAATCTTACAGCTCTGAGTGCCAACATAAGAAAATTAGAAATGTGTCATACAAATAAGCAAATGATGCACTCCCAAACCAAGAAGAAACAATACCTAAAAAGAGTAGACAGGAGAAGATGGATAAAAGTAAATTCTGGAATTCATGAAATAGAAGTGAAGACAGCAATGCAAAGAGTCTTTGGAAAGATGAACAACACTGACAAACCTTTAACCAGATTAACAAAAAGAGAGAGAACCAAATAAACAAGCTCAGAGATGGAAAGGGACACATTAAACTAAAAGGAAATTCACTAAACTTTAAAAACACACTTTGAAAAATATATCTTCCATTAAAATAGAAACTCTAAAAGAAATGCATAAATTTCTGTATATATTCAGCCTACAAAATGAAATAAAAGTGATATAAATAATTTAATCAGACCCATAAAAACCAACAAAATAGACATGAATACAAAATCAACAGCCCGAGCTCAGAAGCCTAACAAAACTTTAAAGAACTAAAATCAATATTCATCAAATTACTCTTTAAAATAGAATATGGGGAAACACTCCTAAATTCTTTCTATGAAATTAGTGTTACTCTAATATCAAAATAAGATAAAGACATAAGAAAGAAGAAAATTATACACCAATCTCTGATGAACATAGATACAAAACTTCTCAACACAATACTTGCAAACCAAATGCAAGAACACATCAAAAAGTTTATTCATTATGATCAAGTTGCCTTCATTCCAGAGATGCAGGTATGGTCCAACATACGTAAATCAATAAATGTAGTTTACCACATAGACTCAAGGACAGAAACCAAATAATCATTTTGTTAGATGTAGAAAAGGCTTTTGATAAAATCCAAAATCCAATCATGATAAAAGTTATGGAAAACAGAAGGATACAGGGTACATATCTTGACACAGTAAAGGCAACATACCACAAGTCCACAGCCAACATCATAAATGGAGAAAAAAATTAAAGCACTCTATTAAAATCAGCAACAAAACAAAGATGTCCCCTCTCTCCATTCCTGCTCTTTATAGGACTTGAAGTCTTACTAGAGCAGAAAGACAAAGGTGATAATGGGATACAAACTGGAAAGGAAGAAGCCAAAGTGTCCTTTTTGCCGATATGATTCTATGTGTAAAGACCCTAAAGACTGTCAGAAAACTCCCAGAGCTAATAAATACACTCAGCAAAATAACAGGATATAAAATTAACACCACCAAATCAGTAAATATAAACTATAAACTTACTGAAAAAGAAATCCAGAAAACAGTCCCATTCATGACAGCCTCTTGCCCATCAAATGTCTCTAAGTAAATATAAAACATGAGTGAAGGGCTTATACAATAAAAACCTTATAACATTATAAAAGAAATCGCAGAAGCTATCAGAAGATTGGAAGACCTCCAATGCATGCTCTTGGATTGGTAGGATTAATACTGTGAAAATGGCCATTCTACCAAAAACAATCTACAAATTCAATGTAATACCCATTAAAATTCAACTCAATTCTTCACATAAATTCAATAAATAATCTCAATTTCATATGCAAACACAAAGAAACACAGGATAGCCAAAGCATTTGTGAACAATAGAAGAACTGCTGGAGTCATTAGTATCCCTGATCTCAAATTATGCTACAGAGCTATAGTGATAAAAGCAGCATGATACAGGAATAGAAACAAACACATTGGTCACTGGAACAGAATTGAGGACTCAAATTTATTTATTTCATTTTTTAAAAATTTTTTATTTTTATGTGTATGAATATACTGTCTGCATGTAGGTTTGTGCACCCATGTCGTGCAATGCTGTGGAGGTCAGAAGAGAGTTTCAGATGCCCCTGGAACTGGAGTTAAGGATGGTTCTCAGCTGCCATGTAGGTGCTGGGGATCGAACCCGGGTCCTCTGCAAGAGCAGTCAGCACTCTTAACTGCTAGGCCATCTCTCCAGCCCCGAGGACTCAGATTTAAATACATCCATTTACAGCCACTTGATTTTTGACAAAGGAGTCATAAATGAATACTGGAGAGAACACAGCATGTTTAACAAATGATTTTGGCCAAACTGGATAAGGGCATGTAGAAGAATGAAACTCAATCCATCTCTCTCACCATGCACAAAACTCAACTCCAAATGGATCAACGACCCCAACCTAAGGACCGAAACCTTGAATCAGTTAGAAGACAAAGTAGACAATACATTGGAACTTACAGGTGCTGCAAAAAGACTTTTTGAATTGTACTCCTAGAGTCCAAGTATTCAGTCCAAAGATTGACAAATGGGACCACATGAAACCAAAATGCCACCATTAAAGTGAAGGGACAACTTACAGAATGGAAAAAATATCATTTTTTCATCTTTTTTTCCTTTTGAGACAGGGTCTTTCTGTAGTCCCAGCTGGTTTTGTAGACCAGGCTGGCTTTAATCTCACCGAATCTCCCTGCCTCTGCCTCCTAAGTGCTGGGATTAAAGCCATGCACTAACACTAAGGGCCATTAGAAAAGGCCACATAAAGTCTATACATATACATTATAAAAAGAGATGAAAAATAGTTACTTTATTGCAGGGTGATATTGTCCTTAGTAGACACCATTGGCTAACACCATAAAACCCCAATGTAAGGAATGGACTACCTCCCTTGCACTTGTTGATTAGGGGTCACTAGACCTTCAAATAATACTGACCATTGTCTCTGCTCTTGGTTTGCCACCAAAAATTCCCAATAAAACTCTATTGCTGAAGACAATACATATATGAATTGTAGATTAAATAAGGAAAACAAAGCTAGTACTGACTTCAAAGCTTCGACTCTGTTGGCTAGCTTTCATAGTGCTGGGAAATTCTGTGCATGCTACCAGAAGAAAAATTTAGTCAACCTTACCCAGCTGCGAATCCTGGGAACCACAACACCTGAGCTAGCAATATATTCCCACCAGTGCATTAGTGGCATGAATATTATGGAGTAACCAAATACTTTTTACTTGAACTTATGGTCATTTTCATAAGATGGAACTGATATCTGACAGTGATATCAAGCCTAGGAATCTGAGGCTAGGCAGGTCCCAAGACACAAGGGAAAGCCTAATAGTAATTTTCTCCTAAATAATTAACATATTAAAGTGACTCTTCATGACTTATTATTATGCCCATAGAATAATGGTCTCTCTCAAACACCAGAAAAATTTCCCTATGCAAAAATCACAGAAACCTACAAAGAAAGCAAGAGCTAAGGTTTGGGGATTATTGCAGAAGAAGAGGTAGAAAGTTTCTAAGAGCCAGAGCTGTGGATGATCACAGGAAACAGCTTCTCAGACAGCTGGTCGGTTACCTTTATGAACTCACAGCAATGGTGACAGTACGCACATGTCCCATGCAAGTTCAAGACAGAAAGAATCCCAGCACTGATGTGAGGAAGTGGGTAAGAAACCACCATCCTGCTTAAGGAACTATGGGCAACAGATGGCTGCTGAGAGAGAAGCAGTCTCTTTTAAAGATGTGACTTTTGTAGGTTAAGCAGGGTTCAGTGCACCTGCTCAGATGGATCCACAAAAATAATAGACTACATTAAATTGGGCAGGGACCAGTAAGAGAATGTACAGATAGGAGAAGGGATCTAAATACCATCAAAATACATTGAATGAAAATCAGAAAAATTCAATAACAAATTTGAGCAGCATAGGGATACATGTCTTTAATTTCATCACTGGATCTCTGTTACAGTTGGATCTCTGTGAGTTTGAGTTCAAAGCCAAAGTAGTATACATAGTGAGTCCTAGACCAGCCAGTGCTTCATAGTGAGGCCGGGTCTCAAACGAAAACTTCTGCAAAACTTAACAATGAACTAAAATTTGACTTATCCTGACTCTCCACAGTTGATTTATACTAGAATTAATATTTAATAAATCATCGGATTATTTCCATCTAGGCTTCCCACATGAAAAGTACTTTTGATTCAGTGAGGGCACTGGATACTGTCTCTTCTCTGGCTCCGACAGCCTTTGCTCTTGATAGCCATACCCCCACCCCCCATAGCATGCACACATATCATCTATTTAGACACGGTATCTATTTAGACCTCTTTCCTTCATGGTATTGTCTGTGGCACAAAGTCTCTTAAGTCCTTAAGCCCAAGGAAGTTGGCCTGGCTGTGTAATGTCCTACCTCTGCTTTTCTATTTGCTTCATTTACATGTACTTTTTAAAAGTATGTTTTGACCTACCAGTAAGACAATCAAGAGCAGACATCTGGGCATGTGTAGTTATTGTTTGGAATGTGCATCATCTGATGAAGCCGACTATGTGTATGGATCAATATGTTTGTGATGGAAAACATACAAACATTCTCCTGTTTCCAATTTCATGTTCTTCTCTTTCTTCTAACTTCTTTGTATACATTTCCTTAGTTTATCAACAAGCCATTTTGTTTCTACTGCTGATTTCTTTTCATTCTCTTATTCACTGCAGCCCCTGGGTGCCCTCTTGCCTAGCACTACCCTTTGAAGCAACATGATTTTCTTTTAGAAAATCATTTTCAAATGACTCATGGAACCACACATTCTATTTTCAGGCAGGGTAGGCTGGGGCATGTGGGGGTAGCATTGGGACAGACTGTTGGAAGAATAGAACTTCTGGTTGCTATGCAACTTATGAGCATACTCAGAGTTTACAGAGGTTGCCACTTATGGCTTTTGACCAAAGAATAACAGAGGAGGTAAGATAATGACAGTGATTCACTAGTAAAGAAGGAAAAATAAAACCATACTGCTTGGTAATTCTTCTGATAAGAAATAGTGTGTTTTTGTTCTGCTTCCATCTGTGAAACTCACATTAATCAATACAGCAAACAAGAACATCTTCAAGAAATGGGAATCAGGTATTGGAGAGATGGCTCAGCAGTTAAGAACGACTGCTCTTACAGAGGACCCAGGTTCGATTCCCAGCACCCACATGGCAGCTAAGAACCGTCTTTAACACCAGTTCCAGGGGAATCCGACGCCCTCTTCTGACCTCCATGGCATTGCACGACACGGATGCACCAACCTACATGCAGACTACACTCATACACATAAAAAATAAATAAATAAATAAAAGAAACGGGAATTGGCTAAATCTCCAAAGAATAGCCTTTGAAGAATATGGCCCCAAATGGGTGAACTTTGGGACATATTTAGGGAAGACGACAAGAGCCAGTGAATAGTTTCATGTTTTAGGTAGACTGTAGCAACTGTCATTTGGAAAGGCAGAAAGGTCAAAGGTAGTAGAAACAGTGGCACAGAGAAGAGGCGAGATTTCCTACTACCCAAAACTAGAAGAGATAATCCTTAAGGAGGAATGACATATTGCCTTAACTATCTGCAAGTTAGCTTATTTATAATGAAAAATACTCTGGAGGTGAGGCAAGATGGAGGATAGGGAGAACACGGGTTTCATTTCCAGAAACACATTACGCAGGTCCACAAGGCTAGAGCACTGGGAGCCACAGACTTCTGAAGAAATACCCTCGCCTCCAAGCAGACAACCTGAAACTCTTGAAAACAGACATGCTCTGACAGAAGATATATTAGATGGCACACATTGAGACACACGTGCACACACGTGATCAAAGGAAGGAAGAAGAAAGGGAGGAAAGAAGAGTGGGATAGAGAGAGGGAGGCTGTCACTAAAATTCCTTCTGGGAGACAAGCATGACGTCTGGTCCCCTCCTCCCTCTGTCCTAACCTAGGCACCAATTCCACAAACGGCAGTTTGGAAAATTCTAGCAAGTTGATTTGGGCTTTCTCACAGAGCAATGAATGAAGGGGTTACTTACAGAAATGTCGTGCTTCCCTCCCAAGGGTCATACGGGAAAGTCTCCATCCTGGCCTTGACCCTGCCACTTGCTGCTCAAGATGGCCACGGCAGAAGCCTCTCTCTGTATTTTTCTGTTTACACCTTTAGTCCCTTCCCCAGGGGACAGCTCAGGGCAGCTGATTGGATGGAAGGCATGACTAACCGTCTCTTCCCCTCCCCCACACAGAGCACCAACAGTTAAGCTTATTTGTGGTGATCCAAGCAAGTGGCTGCAATCAAACTTGGGAAGAAGGCATCTGATGCCCTTGCTCCGGAGACTTCATATGGTCTGCTCACTCACCTCTTTCTTCTGTATGTGGCTTGAGTGAACAGTAGGCCTAACAGCTAGATGAGATAGTCTTAGTTTAAATATGAGGCGTAAGTAGAAGGCATTCATATGGAGGCTCTGCCTGAATAATGTTAGAAAGAAATAATTAGGAATGAATACAGCAAGTTAAGAGTAAACACTGAATATGTATCAGAAAACTGTATCTAGGAATCAGAAATATGTATCTAGGAAACAGAAAAGTAAAATTCAAAGATGACTTTATAGAATCAAATATTTTACAAAACAATAACTACAAAACAATTCTGGCAATAACATATTGCTTGTTGTTTAACTCTTGGGATTTTACACTATTTATCACTTAATCAAGTTTGAAAATAAAATTGCCAGAGAAATGAAAAAAAAAAGAATGAAACACTATGTTTCTTAAAGTTGAACCAGGGACCCAGAGAGTAAACTTAAATATATTTCATTAAAACAATGAGGGTCCAAGCAACAAGATTAAAATGTTTCAAGGTGAAGTATTGAAAGTATAGAAGAAAGCCCATAAATAATGATATTCCTGAAAATGAAGGAGCTGATGGATCTAACATGATATAATTGAAGAAAATAATTAAAACAAGAGACTGAATTTGTACATTGAAAATATTCTTAGAAATACCGAGAATGAGTTACAGATTGAACGTCCTCACACCAAAACTCTGAAATGCTTCAACATCTTGCACATCATTAGTTCCTGGATGAGGCCACAAATGGAAAAAGCCGCACATGAAGACCATATCTCATGCCCAGAATTACAAAAATATGTAAGTGAGGTATATATGAAACAATTCAGTCATGTTTGTAGTTGGATCCATGCCTAAAGTATGTAATGGCCTATATGCCAATATTCCAAAATGTTAATAAAAGAAAAAACAAAACCCCAAACACTTATGGTCCCAGATCTTTTGAATAAGAGCTAGTCAATCTCTACATTCCTGGAAGGTCAGTGAACTTAAAACAACAAAAGTTCCGGAAGACACGATAGGAGAAAGAAGTAACCTCCATAGGGCTTGGCCTAAGAGACCATCGACTTGTTCACAGCAGCATTAGAAGTCATGACCCAGGGGAGCTGAAGCCAGGTTGTACCATCACTGATAATTCTCCACCGCTTTAAAGATTTGGTCAATATAAAGATAAAAGAATATCACAAAAATAAAGCAAACTCCAGCCAGACAAGAAATGGAGCAAAGTTCAGAATGGAGGGTTGGCAGGATAGGGAACAGAGGGGCAACAGGGCCACTGAAAAGCAGCAATGGACGGACAAATACAGTCACACAATGACAAGTGTTGGGAGCATGACGGTATTTGTTTTACAGTCAGAAAGATAAAAGTCTTCACTTTTGCCTTCTTGTAGTCAGGAATAAATCAATGCTGCCTTACCCACAAATCTTCTCACAGAAATTTAAGCAAAATACTTATTTTTTTTATTTCTTTATTTATGTGTATGAATGTATTGTCTGCGTGTAGGTTTGTGCACCCGTGTCGTGCAATGCCGCGGAGATCAGAAGAGGGAGTCAGATTCCCCTGGAACTGGAGTTCTCCTGGAATTGGAATTACAGACAGTTCTCAGCCGCCATGTGAGTGCTGGGGATCGAACCCGGGTCCTCTGCAAGAGCAGTCGGTGCTCTTAACCGCTAGGCCATCTCTCCAATACCCGATTCCCATTTCTTGAAGATGTTCTTGTTTGCTGTATTGATTAATGTGAGTTTCACAGATGGAAGCAGAACAAAAACACACTATACTTATTTTTTAATTTCTATAACAGAGACAGAATTCATAGTGTCACTATTAAAAATGACTTATCAAGAAAAGAAAACACAAATATAAACCTTCCAAATCAGTGTGATGAAAAACTCACCCAGAAGTACACAAAGGAAAAAGAATCCATTAATACATTGCAAATGAAATGGAGAAGAGCTAATAAAATGTAGAATTTATATTATAAAATAAGCCTACAGTGTGACAGTCAAAATATTATACTCTAACCAAAAATCAAACACTTAAATTCAGAAAGCCTTAAAGATATAAACCACAGATATGGAAGATAGATCTGGAACAAAAGGAGAAATATTAAAATGATAAAAATATGTTAGGCAAAAGCAAATGGTATAAAGTAGGAACTATGATGTTTAAATAAGGTTGAAGTAAAACATTAAAGAATTATATACAGGAATGCTTAAAATAATGTGTATAAGCCCAAAGACTGAGTGTTCACCTGCTTTATTTCTACTAAACAGCAAAGTGAACAAAAGTTAAAGATTGTTGGGTTTGGTGGCACATACCTTTAATCCAAGTACTAGTACTTGGGAGGCAGAGGTAGGTGGATCTCTGTGAGTGCAAGGCCAGCCTGGTCCTACATAGTGAGTGCCAGGCTAGCTAGAACTACACAGTGAGACCCTCACTTAACCTAGAAAAATAACAGTCAATAGTTAACTTCATTTATCCACAAAGGACCAAGTAATCAAACATGAATAATCTATGATTGTTAAGGCTAATCAAACATATACCCATTCAACCTTAAACACTGAAATCAGAGTATTAACTTCCTTTGCAATTATCATTAAATATGACAGATATATTTAGACCATGTGATTGCTAATCTTCACTGACAACTGGCATAGATTTAGAATCAGCCTTGGAAACAAATCTCTGGGTATGTCTGTGAGATGATTTCCAGAGAAGAAAAACTGAACTGAGGCAGGAGAACCTACCCTGAATGTGGGTGACATCACTCTATGGACAGGGTCCCTGGCTACAGACACAGTGTGACTAGGTGCCTTCAATGCTGGATGTCATAACTAGAGGGACTCTTGCCACTCCCCATTTCCTGCATGATGGGCTACACCCTTATATAGTGAGTTCAAAGGATTTCCTCCTTTTATTAATATACACTGTCAAGGTATTTTAGCCAAGAAAATGGGGAATAAATACTAAATGCAGTTGCCATGTGAAGGATTTCAAGTAAGATTGATAATAGAAGAAAAAAACAGCAAGCATGATATGTCAACTACATTAAATTACATAAAATTTAGAAGCAAAAGATTAGATTGTCTAATACTGATTTCTGCCTCTTTTTTTTTTTTTTTTTTTTTTTTTTTGGTCATTTTGGAACAGGTGTCTCCCTGAGCCCCAGCTTCCTGGAACTTCATTCTGTAGCACAAGGCTGCCTTGAACTCACAAAAATCCCACCTGGCCTCCTGGCTGCCCCCAAGTGCTGAGGATTAAAGAAGTGTGCACCCACCATGCCCCCTGCTAATACTGATTTCTTATGGCTTTATGTTCCAGATCATTTTACATAGCTACATACTGAAGGTTTGGACTCCAACCTGGTGATCCCTGCAAACCTAAACTCTCACCTAACAGGACAGCTCAAGTGAGCGAGAGCGGACTTTGGCCAAAATGGCTCTTTGGACTCTGGCCAGGTCTTATCACCTGATTGTCGCCTGGCTGCCCAGCTCATTCCCCAGCCAATGAGAGAACGCCAAACCTGAA
>VZQC01008245.1:106698-273049 GCA_009823505.1 Rhizomys pruinosus | reverse complement strand
CTTAGAAAAGGGGCACACGTGTGGCGAGAAGCAAAACAATCTCCTTCGCTGGAGATGTCAGTTTGGACGCGGATCAGGTCTGGCTGTTTGTTTCCGTTCATGGGTTGACAGTTTTGTCCAGAATATCCTTTCCAACCTACTATCTACTATGAAGCACAAGTAGTAGGATAGACAAGGGCAGGTAACGTATAATTATTTAGGGTAGGTTGACTTTGGATACACACAGATGGTTGAAAATGGTATGCTAGGCCATGACCTATGGTTTTTCCTGTAAAAGATACAAGGCGTACTGTGGCCTAGAATATCTCTCCAACCAACTAAGGATGGAAGCTTGTGGCAGCAGCCATGAATTATTCCTCCAAGGAGAGACTATACCAATTAGATTTGGGATAGACAGACCATGTGGCTCCACTGCTGCACAGTATTTTCCAGCAGTGAGGTGTAGCTGGTGCTGACAGAGGAGTCTTGCTTTTACGCAAGGAGACCAATTTTTTGCTTTAATTTTGGTTTAGTGGTGGCAGGTTGTAACACTCTCTGGCTTCAGAGACCATCTGTACACTTTGCAAGTGAGGTCTCAATACATCTGTCCCAGGCTTACATACATCAGGTCCTTCAAACACAGGGCCTTACCGCCTCTCTTCGTGCAGGGATCACAGTTTACAGGTAAGAAGCCTTACCTTTTGGGGGATGGGACGCCCTGGCCAACAATCTCCTTGGCAGAATAATCCACTGCTGATATCAAGAGCTCTCCGGTATTAAATATTTTGCTTAATTGCACAGTTTAAAAATATTATAGTTGGCGCTGAAGAGAGAATTAATAATTTTCTTTTCACAGTTCTTATAGCTATTAGTCAATTAAAGAAGCACGTTATAACCGTTTTTGTAGGAGATTACCTCTATAAAGGTGGGCTCTAATTTACAGTTAGAGAATGTACTTCATTATCCAACAGGTTTTTTCGTTTGTTCTATAAAAAAGTATAGAAAAAAAGAAAAACTAGACAAAAAAATCATGAAGCTACAAGTTGGGTTCTTTGAAAGGATAATCAAGATAGACAAACCTGTAGCCCAGTTTAACCAAAAGAAAGAAGAACAACGCCAAATCAATAGAATCTGGATGAAAGAGGAAATATCACACAACAAAAAAGACCCAGAAAATCAAATGGGAATACTTCAAAACCTATACTCTACTAAGTTTGAAACCTAGAAGAAATGGATGAATAGCTGAAAATCCTGGGGAGCAACAAAGCGCAACCAAGAAGAGAGCAACAGCTTAAATAACCCATAATATATGAAAATTGAAGATATAATAAGAAGCCTCCCAACCAGAAAAAGCGCAAGGCCCAATGGTTTCATGGCAGAAATTCTATAAAACATATGTGCAAAAGACTTACTACAACCATTACTACTCAAGTTTATTTAGAAGATACAAATGAGGGAGTTCTCTCAGAATCTATGAAGCCAGCATCTCCTCTATTACCAAACCAGGCAAGGATACAACCAAAAAGGAAAACGATAGACCCATCTCCTTATGACCACAGATGCAAAAATTCTAAAATAAAATACTTTCAATCGCGCACACAGATCCACATAAAAAGATAATCCACCATGACCAAGTTGATTCATACCAGAAATGCAAGGGATGTACAGTATGAAAATTCGCTGGGTGTGTTGGTGTGCACCTTTAATCCTGGCCCTCTCGAGGCAGAGGCAGGTGGATCTTTGTGAGTTCAAGGCCAACCTGGTCTACAGAGCGAGTTCCAGGACAGCTGGGGCACAGGAGACCCTGTCTTGAAAAAGACAAAAAAAAAAAAAGAAAGAAAATCAATAAATATGCCAAAATATAAAGAACTAAAAGAACAAAAACAGACATGCATGAATATTATGGCTAATTACCCCAATCAAAGACATCAACTGAGAAGAATGGGATTAGGAAACAAATCCATCGATATGCTAATCTACAAGAAACACATCTTACTTCAGGACAGGCACCACCTTAAGTGAAGAGATGAAAAAAATATTCTTCTAGCAAATGGGAACAAAGAGAAAGCAAGGTGTTGCTATTTTAGATCAGACAAAATAGACTTTCAAAGTAAAATAAACGGAAGAGACAAAAGAAGGCCATTACATTTTTTAATAAAGGGAACAATTCACCAAGAAGCTGTCATTCACAATTATGAAATATATATGCCCCAAATTCTGGTGCACCAACTTTATAAAGACAATGCGCCAGGCCACAAGTCACAGACGAACCCCAGTACACGCATAGTAGAATTTCAATACCCCACTGGGTCCCTTTGGATAGGTCACAGGACAAAGAATAAACAGAGAGACATCTAAACTGAATAGAATATGATTACAACACCAAATGGACCGTACATAGACCTCAACTGAAATATTCCAAATCTAATCCAGAGAAGACACTTTTCTACTCAAACCCCTATGAAAGCATCTCTAAAATCGACCACATACTGGGACACAGAAAAACCCTCTACAGCTAGACACATACAAAAAGATTGAAAGAATTTCATGCATCATAGTGCGTCAGAAGCAACAATGAGCAAACATAGGAAGCCACGATGGGAAACAAGGAGATCCGCTTTTCTCTCTAGCACAACACCATGGACAAGCACTCCTGCCACAAGACACATGAGACTAAACAACACACTCTTTGAATAATTAATGGTCAAGGAAGAGATAAAGAAAGAAATAAAAGCATTCCTGGAACGGAATGACAATAATACAACAACACACCAAAACCTATGGAATACCTTAAAGGCAGTCTAAGAGGGAGGTTTATAGCCCTGGGTGCCTACATTAGAAAAACAGAAAGAACACAATGAATGATCTAACACTCAGCTAAAGCACTTGAGAGGAACAACAGATGAACCCCTAAAAACGCACATAACGGAAAGAAATAACAAAAATCAGAGCAGAAATCATGAAATAGAAACAAAGAAAACAGACAAAAAAATCACAATGAAGCCAAAAATTGTTCGTTGAAAGAAGAAACAAGATAGAGAGAACCTCTAGCCCAGTTAACCAAAAGAAAGAATGAACAAATCCAAATAATACAATCTGTGTGAAAAGGGAAATACACAAACAGACAAGGAAAAGATCAAAAAAGCAATTATGGGAATATTACAGAACCTATATTCTACAAGTTTGAAAACCTAGAGAAAATGGATGAATACCTGAAACCCTGGAATTCACCAAAACTTAACCTAGAAGAGCTCAGCAGCTTAAACAGACCCAAAAAACATGAAGAAATTGAAAAAAAAAAAAAAAAAAAAAAAGCCCCAACTAAAAAAAAAACAAGGCCCAGACGGTCCACAGCAGAATTCGATAAAACATTTCAAAAAAGACCAACAACCATTACTGAAACGGTTTAGAAGGATACAATCAGAAGAAATTCTCCCCCCCCAAATTCCTTCTATGAAGCAGCATCACTCTATTACCAAAACCAGCAAAGATCCAACTAAAAGGAGAAATTTAGACCCATCTACCTCATGAACACGATGCAAAATTCTAAACAGGATGCTGGGCAAATCGCATACAGACCCCACATCAAAGGTCCATCCATCATGACCAGTTGGATTCACACAGAGGATGCAGGATGTGCAACAAACGAAAATCAATAAAATATCATCAAACACATAATGGAATCAAAGACAAAAACCCCACAAACCATCTCCCAATTGATGCTGAAAAGCCTTTGACAAAATCCAGCATCCCTTCATGCTTAAAAGTCCCGAGAAGGAAATTGTGAGTGGAGGGATCATTCCTCAATGTACTCAATGCCATAGACAGGGAACCCACAGCCAATAGCATCCTAAATGGGGAAATGACAGAAACATGCCCTTCAAAGGTAGGACTTTCGGCAAGGCAGCCCCCTGTCACCACTCCTCCTCATTATAGTGGGCGTGAAACGCTGCTAGAGCAATAAGCCAAGAAAAGAAAGTTAAAGGAGTACGAATTGGAAAAGAGGAAATCAATCTATCCCTATTTGGGCTGATGAAGATGATTGATTACTTAAGGGGTGCTAAAACTCCACCAGAAAACTCCTAGAAACAACAAACAGCTTCAGCAAAGTGCAGGATACAAAATTAACCTTAAAAAAATCAATGGCCTTTCTTTACACCGAAAACAAGCAACCTGGAGAAAGAATTCAAGAGACCTTCCCACACACATAAAGCCTCAAAAACAATAAAAATACCTAGGAAAAACAGTAACCAAGACACAGACCCTACACAAAAAATTTTAAAACCTTTAAAGAAAGAGATTGAAGAAGACATCAGAAGATGGAAAAACCTCCCATGCTCATGGGTTTGGGAAAATTAACATTGTAAAAATGTGCATTTTACCAAAACTCTGTATAGATTTAAGGCAATTCCAATCAAATCCCAAAGATTTCTTCAACAGGCTTGAAAAAAAAAAAGTTCTAATTCATTGGGAAAAAAACAGAAAACACTGAATAGCCAAAACAACCCGAGTGAAAAGAGCTTACACAGGGGGATCTCTATAAAATACTTCAAAGTATTACTACATGGCTATAGTCATAAAAAAAAAAAAACAGCCTGGTACTGCACAAAAAACAGACCTGTTGAACGCAATGGAACGAAATTGAAGACCCAAACTGAGCACATACAATTTCAGCCATCTTATATTTGACAAGGGGGCCAAGAAGCCACAAATGGAGAAAAGACAGCATACTTCGGACAAGTGGTGCTTGCAAACTGGATCACCACTTGTAGAAAGAATGAAAATTAAAACCCTAAAAACCCTAACCTTTCCCCCTGTACAAAAGTGAACTCCAGATGGGATTAAAGACCTCAACCGGGAAACCCCAACTCTGAAGGTGATAAAAAAGTTGGCCAGCAACTTACAAGACATAGGGTAGGAAAAGACTTCCTAAATCAATAGCAGCTGTGCAAGAATTAAAGTTTGACAATTGACAAGTGGGACCCATTAAACTCAAAAGCTTCTGTACAACAATCAAAGAAAAACAATCAAGGAAAAGTGAAGCAGAATCCCAGAATGAGTGGGAAGGAAACCTTCACTGCAGATCTATCAACGGATTTCCTCGCAAGCACCTACTGCTCTTAGACAAGTTGATCATGGGATCCAGAATATATAAAACTACCAAAAATTCAAAGAAAAGAAAACAATGACCCACTTAATAGATGGGAGCAAAAGAACTGAACAGAGAACTGCACAAGTGAGGAAATTAGAGATGTCTTAGAAACACCTCAAGAAGTGTTCACATCACTAATCATTAAGGAAAATGCCGAATCAAAACCACTTTAAGAATATCATCATTACTCCAATAGGACTGGCTATTATCAAGAAACAAATGAATACACCAAGTGCTGGCGAGGTTGTGGGGGAAAAGGGAAAACTCATCCACTGGCGGGTGGAATGTAAACTCATATAGCCACTATGAAAGCCTTGTGGAGAACCCTTGGAAGAACTTGGAATGAAACTTGCCAACCCTGACCCAGCCATACCACTTCTGGGCTGTACCCTCAAGACGCACCCCACCACAGAGATACAATTCACAGTCATGTTTATTTGAGCTCTCTCACAATAGCAAGGAGCTGGAAACAACCGAAATGCCCCTTCAACTGACGAGGGGAGAGAGAAAATGTGTACAATCGACACAATGAGTCCTATGCAGCAGTAAGAAAGACGACATCACGAGCGTTGAGGAAAATGGCTGGAGCTAGAGGACATCATGTGAGTGAAGTAACAAAGTCCCAGAAAAACAAAACGAATGGTATCCACATCTGGGGGCTAGTATGCCAATTACCTAGTTTTTCTTGTGTATGGCCCCCTGACTTTTTGTCCAAAGCAGTTGGGCGTAATGCAGATTGGAAACAAAACACAACCAACAACAACAACAACAGCAAACAGAAAGGGACTGCATCAAAGAAACTGACTGAAACAGTGAACTTCTGCTCAAACAGTCACCTTACTTCCTCATGGAGAATGGTTGAGAAAGAACTGAGAAAAGAATGAAAGCATGTTTGGCAGAATGCAGAGCTGTGGCAGGGTGGGGGAATGGGGCAGGAACACGGGTTTAGATTTCTTAAAAAAATAAAATAAATTTAACTTAGGGCCGGCTGTTATAGTGGTAATCTCCTACAAAACCGGTATAACTTGCTTTCTTTAATTGACTAAAATAGACAATAGGACATGTGAAAAGGATTATTCTCAGTTCAGAGCCAAATATAATCTGAAGTCTGGTTAAGGCTGTGGCATTAAGAAATATATTAATACAAGAGAGCTCTGATTTCAGTGTGGATTATTCCTGCCAAGGAGATGGTTGGCCAGGGGATCCCAACCCCCACAAAAGGTTAAAGGCTTGCCTGTTAACTGGGATACTGCAAGAAGAAAGGTGGTAAGGACCTGCTGTCAAAGACCTGATGCAAGCATGGGGAAAGATGTATTGAGACAACACTTGCAAGTTACAGTTGCTCTCTGGAATGCCAGAGAGTCTTACTGAGGCCACTAAACCATAAAGCAAAAATTGGTCTCCTTGAGTAAAGCAAGAATCCGCTGTGAGCACAGCTAGACCCGCCACCTGCCATGAAATACTGTGCAGCAGTGGAAGCCACATGTCTGTATACCCCAATTCTAATTGGCTATTAGCTCTTTCCTTGGAGGAATAATCCATGGCTGATGCCACAAGCTTACATCCTCTAGTGGTTAGGAGAAGTTATAAGCCCACAGTAAAGAAACTTGTCCACTTTACAGAACCTAATAGTTTTCATGGACTAGCATACATCCAAACATTTTTGTGTCTATACCAAAGTAAACCTACCAGAAAATTAGTACGGTTTAAATACCTAGATATCTAATTGCTTGCGCTTAATTAGTAGGATTGAAAGGGTATTCCTGAACAAACTGTGCCAACCCATGAAAGGAAACGCCAGACTGATCAGAGTCCAAAGGGTCCACCGTACCCCCCCTTTTTCAAGCCTAGGGAACAATCTCAGAAGAGGGGGGGGTTGTAGAAATATGTAAGGGCTGTGATTGGTGAATGTGAACTACAGAACATAGTCTGGACACTTTATTGAATCAACAGGATTGTACATATAAGCCCCACCACTGGATGGTGGGACCAATGATCTGTGTGGGTTTGGGCTCAAATGCTTGCAAATTGGGGTTGTACCATGAAGGATGCTTTTACCCTACCGTACAGTTATTGGTTAAAAAATGAAGAAAAACAGAATGCTCTAAAAAAAAGAAAAAGGAAAAGGACAAGAAAGCTCTCATATTAAAACTTGGCAGCACCTGAAGGTAAGGTTCATTAGGATCATTATAAACAGTTGTGACAAGTAGGATTCACAGAGATGTTTGTCTGTAGCAGTCTAAGGCTTTTCTTCCTTTTAATGCTTAGATGGGCCAACTTCTCTGCTTGTATTTCTTGGTTTCACAAATCCGGCACAAATGCAAAGCCTGTCTTGTCTTTCTCATCATTGAGTTGGTGAAACGTTTACCTGTGGGAACAGACAAATCTTTTCCCAGAGTTAAAGACTTAAATGGAAAAATTTGACAAAAAGATTTAATATATAAACTTTATCCCCCTTTTTTAATTTTAGGTTTTTTATTTTTTTTCTTTTTTCATTTTTTCTTTGGTTTTTTTTTTTTGGTCCTTTTGAAAGACAGGTCTCCCTGTACTAGGGAACAATCTGCAGGAGAGTGGGCGTGGTAGAATGTAAGGGCTGTGATTGGGGTGAATGGTGAAACTATAGCAATATAGACTGGACACTTATTTGATCAACATGATTGTACATACAAGCCCCTCCAGCTGGATGGTGGGAGCCTTGGGCTGTGTGGGTTTGGGCATAGATGCTTGCAAATTGGTTTTACATGAAGGATGCTTGTACTCACATCTTATTACTTATTGTTAAAAAAATGAAATAAAAAAGTATAAACCATTGATGAAAGGTATTGAAGAAGACATAAAAAAAATTTAAAATGTATACCATGTTCCTGAATTGGAATAATTACTACTATTGAAATGATTATGCTACCAAAGTGAATTATAGATTAAGTGCCATCTCTATAAAAATATCAGTTGCAGGCTGGAGAGATGGCTTAGTGGTTAAGAACACCTACTGCTCTTGCAGAGGACCTGGGTTCAATTTTCTGCACCCACATGATGGCTAAGAACTGCCTTTAACTCCAGTTCCAGGGGAATATGATGCCCTCCTCTGACCTCCGCAGCATTGCATGACACTGATGCACCAACCTACATGCAGACAATACAGTCATACACATAAAAAAGAAAAAATATCAATTGCATTACCGACAGAACTATAAGAAGTAACTAAAAATGTATATGTAATCAGAAAAATAAATAAAAAGAAACAGTAAGAGCCAAAACCATTTTGAGCAAAAAGAGCAGAGCTGGAGATGAGATTCAGAAAAACAGACATGTAGAATGAAGAAGAACACAGGACTTAGAAGTAAACCACTCATCTACTGCCAAGTGAGTGCTTGACAAAGTTCCTAAAAGCATGACTAGGAGAAAAATCTCTATGTCAAAGGTGTGGGTAAAATGGTATCAATACGTAATAAAATGTAGCTATAAGTGAAAATGAACTTACTGTGAGACTAATGAACCTCAGTACAGCACTGTTCTGTATGATGGATGAGAAAGTGCTAACAAGCATAACTGATAAGAACGTTATGCACTCCTAATGATAAGGCTAATAATAGGTGTGCTTGATGATATATGTACAATTACCACTGAGGACCTCGGAACCTTCTTCTTGTTCTTTTTTTTTTCTCACCTTGTTCTTAAATCATAAAGATCTTCCACTCTGAGCTCAGTCTCAGGTTGTGACAGGACAGGACAGAACAGGACAGGATAGGATAGGACAGGACAGGACAGGACAATCAGAAAACCACAGTCTGTGAGCACCTTGCAAAATGCTGCCTTTTGCAGTTGCCTTATGGAAACATCAGGTTACAATGTGTCATGCTTGTTAAAATGGCATTCTACTGGCCTCAGGAATGTATTGTGTTACCAGGAATATCACCACCCTGTCCACATTTGCTCAGAATATCTGGTTTTGTAAAATGCTGACCATTTAAGTGTTCTATAATAGCCTAAAAGGCAGGTACCCATCTATGCTCAAAGTCTCAAATTCACCAATACTGCCAAAGAAAAAATGCTAGAACACAGCTTTCAGGACTTTATTGTGATTAGTGAATTAGTGGGCAGGGTTTTCTGAGATCCTAGGGAGGAGGATGATGACGATTATGACTGTCTACATTGTCTCTTTCACCCCATCTTCCACATGATTGAAATACAACTATTTTCAGCCTTATTATACTGAGGTTCACTAGTCACACAGTAAGCTCATTTTCACTTATTGCTACATTTTGTTACAGATTAGGCCAAGGTCATCGTCCCACTTCCTCTGTGGAAGAATATAAATCCATCTGGAAATGACATAGTATTCTTTTTTTTTATTTTATTTATTTTTGTATGTGTATGAATGTACTGTCTGCATGTAGGTTTGGGCACCCGTGTTGTGCAATGCCGCGGAGGTCAGAGGAGGGTCTCGGATTCCCCTGGAACTGGAGTTCTCCTGGAATTGGAGTTACAGACGGTTCTCAACCGCCATGTGGGTGCTGGGGATCGAACCCCGGTTCTATGCAAGAGCAGTCGGTGCTCTTATCCGCTAGGCTATCTCTCCAGCCCGACATAGAATTCTTACACATTTACACAACCAAATTACACCACAAAGAAAGAAGGAAAAGGAAGAAGAGGGAATCTCTAAAATAATAAAAGCCAAAGAAGCAACTGTGCACATACTTGAGAGGTAAATACAAAATGATGTGAAGAAGGAAGATTTTAAGTGTCAGAGAAAAACAATCCCAATATACAACCAAAGTTATTGAGGAAAACTCATATAATACTAAGTGTGACTGATTCGTGAAGTATACTTGAGGTAGATAGGCACAGGAAAAACTAGAGCCAAGTGCAAAGTGGCTTTAGGCTGACGTAGTCAGAGGGCTCTACTCCAGCAGGACCACCAAGCCATCCAACCCACTAAGATGGCTGCTCTCCTTGCATCCATACGACAGCATTCCCATATCGCTAACTGCGACGTTACCTACTCCCATCATGCACCTGACCCCATGCCGCATCCTGCAACCCCACGCAAAGACAGAAAAAGGGAGTAGACTCTATCTTAGGAAAATTCGAATCCACTCCTGGAATTCCCTGCCTTTCCCCCACCTTAACTTGTTACTGACCCTCCCTTCCATTAGAGTTTGCCCAGGAAACAAGCTATCCAAAATCCCAAGATGTAACTATCTTTCAAGAAGGCCACACTCATCCCTTGACTGTGGGTTTGGAAGTGTAATAAACTTCTTCATAGCCCTTACTTTGTCTCTTCTCAGAATCATCTCTTTAAGTTAACTCAAAAGAATTTAAAAATATTTCCTAGTTTTGCCTGGCATGGTGGCACACACCTTTAATCCCAGCACTTGGGAGGCAGAGGCAGATAGATCTCTGTGAGTTCAAGGCCAGCCTGGTCTACATAGTAAGTTCCAGGCCAGCTGGGGCTACAGAGAGACCCTGTGTCAAAAACATCAAATATAAATAAATATATATATATATATATATATATATATATATATATATATATATTTCCTAGTTTCATCCTAGAAAGGGAGGTGGGGGGACAGTGACAGATTCCATAAGCATTCAGTATTCAGGCAGAGATGTCAAGTGCATAGTTGGATATACAAATCTGGACAACCAGTGAGGGGAATGAGTTAAAGTTATGAACTTGGGGCTACTCAGCAAGCAGAAAGTGCATGAGTCAAGATATTTGGTGATATCACCAAAGGCTCTCCCCTGACAGGCACCCCCCTGACAGGCACTCCCCCCAACATGGTGCCTCTCTCCAGGAGGCTCTCAGCAGAGGTGAGTAGACACCCATGCTATATTCCTGGATCTCTGGAACCATGAATTCCAGAGATTCTGGTTATTTGGGGGGGGGGGCTCTTTTTGACACAGGGTCTCCGTTTAGTCCCAGCTGGCCTGGAGCTCACTATGTAGACCAGGCTGGCCTTGAACTCAGAGATCTGCCTGCCTCTGCCTCCAGAGTGCCGGGATTAAAGGCATGCGCCACCACACCACCACCCCTGGCAGATTCTGGTTTCTTTACAAATCACCCAGTCTCTGGTTCTTTGTTTTAGCAATATAATCCAGACTGAAGCCAGCCTTCACAGTCACCTCACCTCTGCCCCCCCATCTCCATCTCCAACCCCATCCCCAGAAGGATCACACAGCCAGTTTTTCTCTACTTCCTAAGTCTCTTCAATGGCTTCTTGTTGCTTAGACTCAGCTCCAAGCTTTGCAGGGAGGACCTTCTTTCTCACATGCTCTGCCAGTCCCTCTAGTGCACAACTTTATTCCTCGTTGCTCTTCCTCATTTCAGGGCAGTGCAGTAGGTCTTCCATTCCCACAGAAGGAGAATACCATCTTTGAGGCTGGCTTATTCTTGTTCACATTTCAACCAGGAAGATACCTCATCACAGAATTTCACCCTGAGCCCTCCCTAAGGATGCTGACCAGTCCCTTGGCTAACATATCACTCAATAGCACTTTCCCTGACCCCACCACGTAAGTCCAACATTATTGATATTTGCTTACCATCTGTCTTCCATGCTGGAATCCAAACTCCAAGACAGAGATTCTGCTTGCAGACTATTGCATCCCCAACTGCTTCAAAGAGCGGCTGCCAGCTGCAGTCAGTAAACACTGCTGAAGAAATGAAGCAATGGTTTGGAGTTGGCACCCTTTTAGTTCTGTATTAGTTGGCTTATCATTATTACAACAAAATACTTGAGCCAGAGTAACATTCTAAAGAGAAGAATCTTATTTAACTCCTGGTTTGGGAACCTGAAGTTTCACCCAGGATGGCTCAAGCTCTGGTGAGGGGCCCCTTGGCTATGTTATCTTCTGGTAGGTTGAACAGTAGGCAGGTATGTGCAAGCGGGACCATACCTCCAAATAGGAAGCCTGAGAAAGATTCAGGAGCCAGGGTTAGGCTTTTATAACAACTCACTCTTGAAACAAACTCTCTTCAAGCAGCCAATGTTCCCCTTGGATTGCCATCCTCCCAGAATTTCCCACTAGGTCCCACTTCTCAAGGCTTCCATCACCTCCCACTTCACTACCCTCGGATCAGGCTCCCAGCACAGGAACCTTTGGACACCGAGCCACAGCTCCAAGGAAAGGAGCCCAGGCTGCCCTGTTGCCTCTGGGCTTTGTCTTTCTTCAAGCCCACTTCATCCTTTGTTCAGCTACTCTAGTCATAAAAGCTCAACTGTGCTGTGAAAGATATGAAAGAGGGGCTGGAGAGATGGCCTTGCGGTTAAGAGCGCCGACCGCTCTTACAGAGGACCCGGGTTCGATCCCCAGCACCCACATGGCGGCCGAAAACCGTCTGAAACTCCAATTCCAGGAGAACTCCAGTTCCAGGGGAATCCGAGGCCCTCTTCTGACTTCCGCGGCATTGCACGACACGGGTGCACAGACCTGCATGCAGACAGTACATTCATACACATACAGAAAAAAAAAAAAAAAGAAAAAAGATATGAAAGAGAAGACTTCATTCAAAAGTCTGTGAATTACAAGGTTATATAAAGAAGTTACTCTAATCTAAATGCTCTCAGATAAATGGAACACATCCAGTTCCTTCCGGAAGGATATCTGGCAGGTGCCCAGGCCGCCTGGCCTAGGAGGTACCTGGGGCAAGGGCCAGGTCCCGGCAGCATTCTGTAGGGCAGTCATGGGGCAGGCTCTGGAGCTACTCTTTGTTTCTGTGGGGCTGCTGGTCTGCCTGGTCTGCCTGGCAAAGTGCGTGAGGTTCTCCAGGTACCTACTGTTGAGCTCCTGGAAGGTTTTGCCAAGGTCTTTCTTGAAATCAATGGGACAATGGGCAGGTAAGAAGGATCTCTGTATTGTTTATTTGATTGCTCCTGTTTATTTTTATTTATGTCTCAAAATTTCTTTGGGACTTCAAATGAAATTTAATTGGTGGGGCTAGAAAGATTGAATGGAATGAGAATTTTCGGAAAAGTCAGGTAAGAATAACTGGGGGAAAAAGCCCCCAGCCCACGCCCATGGGCCTGTCTGCTGAACTTCCTACATTTTCCTCTTTGAGGGCTTTTCTGATGATACCAATGATAAACAAGGCAGAAGTAAGTGTGTCCTTATCTCCAGGTTTCTAAACCCTGGGCTGGTATTACTTCCATTTTGCTAAAGGATGTTTCAAAGGATTGGATATCCAAATGTTAATTCGTTTAAAATCCAATGGGATGTCTTATTCACTAAACTTGGCAACCTTACAAACTTTGTCATAGAAAAAAGTTTTTAAATGACATGTGGGAAATTGTTTAGGATAACCTATAGATTTTTAATTAATCTTATATTTCCAGTGAGTGTATGTATGTGTCTTGTGCATGTATGTGTCCTTGTGCATGTGCGAATGCATGTATGGGTATACAAGTATGCATGTGAGTGCATGCACATATGTGCATGTGTGTGTACTGCAATGTGGGAATGCATTCATGCTCAGGCATGTGAACACGTATTCACATATATGTATGCGTAGTTGTATGTTTGTGTGCATGTGTGTGCATGTGCTCCTGTGTGGGTGTGTTATTTTCAGTAAACTTGCTAAGCCACCTGGGTCCGTGTGGGTTTGGATTCAAATACCCTGGACCGTACAGGTTTAAATGCCCATTTTCCAGGTGTGTCTAGCCCTCTGCACAGCCACTGCCTGCTTAGGTCCTCTGAGAACACTGCTCACAAAGGAAATTAAAATGGAGCCAGAGACTCAGTGGCTTCAAAGTGAAAACCCTAATTTTAGCCTGTTTGGGGTTAAGACTGAATAACATTATGAGCAAGAGGGCGATGCTCCCAGGCCCAGGCAGACACAGGGGAAGAATGGATTCAAGAAGAGGACAAGAAAAAAAAAAACCCAGTTGACAAGGGGCTGAAAATGTAAAATCTCCAGAGAGCGTACTCTGAGCTTCTTGCAAGTAAACTCAATGGATCTTTTGTTAACATTTTTTTTTATTTTATTTATTTCTGTATGTGTATGAATGTACTGTCTGCATGCAAGTCTGTGCACCCATGTCATGCAATGCTGTGGAGGTCAGAAGAGGGTGACGGATTCCCCTGGGAACTGGAGTTTCAGACAGCTCTCGGCCGCCATGTGGGTGCTGGGGATCGAACCCGGGTCCTCTGCAAAAGCGGTCGGCGCTCCTAACTGCTAGGCCATCTCTCCAGCCCATTTTGTTAACATTTTTAAAAAGCTTGTCTTTTAGTTGTTGGGGCCAAGGTCAATTGCAGGTATGTGTGTATTGAATTGTGAAATTTTAAATTGTGGCAATCTTTGTTTAACTTTGGAGACGAAGGTCCAGAAAGCCTACTGATAGACAGTGGTATCAAGGGTTAGCCTTCCCAAGGTCCTTCAGGTTGCATGTGTCCCCGGTGCTAGATTCCCTGTCTTCCACAGGCATTGCAGTAGAGGAGGGGAGGGGACAGACTTCACTCCAGAAGGAGCCTTGAGATGTTCTTGGGGTGAGCACTGGGCAGGAGTGGAGCAAGAACATGGCTCGTGCTTGTCCTTGAGATGCTAAAGCTTGCTCTCCCCAGAGCCTTAAGGGGTCTGGATGATGCTTCTTGGTTGAGTGCTTTGTCATATTTCAGAGTGTATTTTCTAGTCTCACTGATCCCTCTAAATTCTCACAAACAACCTCCTCCCCTTGAAACAAAACAGAAACCCCTTTATTGTGATTGTTCTGTGAGAGGTAACCAAGGGGAGAAAACTGTGGAGTGGAGTACGTGGCTCTGTGATCAGAGAGCTGTAGACTTGCAAGCAGACGTAGCTGGCAAGAAAGCGATGCTTGAAGACAGGTTCTCGTGCTTAATGACTGTTCCTTGTTCTCAGTGATCACAGGGGCAGGAGACGGAATCGGGAAAGCATACTCCTTTGAGGTAAGGTGGTTTCTTTTTTGGTTTAGGTTTTGGAGACTAGGCTGGTCCTGCCATGTAGCCTTGGCGAGTGGATTCCTGCCTCGGCCTCTAAGGTGCTGGTGAGTGTCAGCACACCGAGGCTCTAAGTTGTCCTTTCAGCCATAGTTCCCTCTCTTGTCATGGAAATGTCCACCTCACTTGTCACTTCCCTGAATAGAAAAATCAGACATTCATTTAAGAAGAAAAATATCTTCCATAGAAAAGCAGATTTAAAAAAACATAGTCTCACCAGGCGTGGTGGCACGTGCCTTTAATCGTAGCACTTGGGTGGCAGAGGCAGGTGGATCTTTGTGAGTTCAAGGCCAGCCTGGTCTACAAAATGAGTTCCAGGACAGCTGGGGCTACAGGGAGACCCTATCTCGAAAAGACAAAAATAAATAAAGAAAGAAAGAAAAAAGAAAAAAGAAAAAACAATATAATCTCATCCCTTACACATCTAAAAAAATATTTATTTATTTTTACTTCATGTGTATGTGTGTGAGTCTGGGTATGTTTATGTCATGAATGTGTGTGTAGGGGATGCCGATGGAAGCCAGAAGAGGGCATTGGATCCCCTGGAACTGAAGTTATAGGTTGTTATGAGATACCCAATGTATCTCATAACTCTGGGAACTGAACTTGGGTCCTCTGCAAGAGCAGCAGCCCTCCTAGCTTCCAAGCCCTCTCTCCAGCCCCTAGACATTTTCTTTAAAAAGTGCATTGTACACAAAGGTCACTTTACCTCAACCTAGAGATTTGTGGATGCATTGATATTTTCTGGGTATAATTGTGCCATAGTGTTTAGATATTTAAATGTAATTCAAAAATTATAAATATTTCTCTTTTATTTATTCCATATAAATAGTGAGAGAGCACCCTGATTCAAAAATTCTTTGTGTGGGCAAGATAGATCATTTATGGCTTTTGTTTCAAGAAAATGAATGGCTTTTATGCATAAAAAGAGGATCCAGGCTGGAGGGCTGGCTCAGCAGGTAAAGATGCTTAACTAAGTCTGATGACTTGAGTTTGAGTCTTCAGACCCATATGATGGAAAGAGAGAGCTGACCCAAAGACCAATAGACTTAAAAATGCAGGGCTAGGTGTAGTAGTGCCTTTGATCCTAGCAGTAGGGAGGCAGAGGCAGGCAGATCCTCTGTGAGATCGAGGCAGCCAAGTTTCTACAGTGAGATCCACTTCCATTTCCATCCATAGTAGAAAAACTACACTTGAAGCCAACGGTATAAAATGGGTGCTGGGAGATGGCTCAGTAGACAAAGCACTCATGGCTCAAGTGTGAGGACCAGAGTTTGGCTTCTCAGCACTCACGTTAATGCTGGCAGGCATGGAGACCAGACCCTCTGCAATCCCAGCACTTGGGAGGCAGAGGCAGGGGATGCTCCAGCAAGCTGACTAGCTAGACTGACCAATCACTGAGCTCTGCTTCACTGAGAGATGCTGCCTCAATAGGTAGGAAGACACCTGACTCCAACTTTGCACTTCCAAAAGTCACACATGCACACATGTATCTGTACCCATGCGTGTTCTCATACACAAAAACTTATATACCACATCCTCCCATATGTGTAGGACTTTATAAAGAAAATGGTAAAATCCAGTGAGAAACACTAGACAAGGGAGAAAATCCTGTATTCTAAACAGAAAGATTTAAAACCTGTCAGTTTCTCCAAATTAGCCTCAAATCCCACATTACACATGCTATTACTTTTAATATTTTTTTTATTTTTTTTATTTCTGTATGTGTATGAATGTACTGTCTGCATGCAAGTTTGTGCACCCATGTTGTGCAATGCTGCGGAGGTCAGAAGAGGGCGTCGGATTCCCCTGGAACTGGAGTTCTCCTGGAATTTCAGTTTCAGATGGTTCTCTGCCACCATGTGGGTGCTGGGGATTGAACCTGGGTCCTCCGTAAGAGCTCTTAACCACTAGGCCATCTCTCCAGCCCGACTTTTAAAAATACTTTATTATTTTTATTTTCTGTGTATGAGTGTATTGCCTGCATGCATTTAAGTGCACCCATGCCGTGCAATGCCTGAGGAGGTCAGAAGAGGGCATTGGATTTCCTGAACCTGGAGCAAAGGATGATTGTTAGTCACCACGTGGTGCTGGGAATTGAACCTCGGTCCTTGGCAAGAGTAGCCAGTGCTCTTAACTGCAGAGCCATCTCTCCAGCCCCTCATCATTATTTTTTTTAATTCAAAACTTTTTATTTTATTTTTATTTATTTTTTTCTCATCATTATTTTTTTTTTAATTTTTTTTTTATTATTTATTTATTTATTTTTGTATGTGTATGAATGTACTGTCTGCATGCAGGCCTGTGCACCCGTGTCGTGCAATGCCGCGGAGGTCAGAAGAGGGTCTTGGATTCCCTTGGAACTGGAGTTCTCCTGGAATTGGAGTTACAGACGGTTCTTAGCCGCCATGTGGGTGCTGGGGATCGAACCCGGGTCCTCTGCAAGAGCGTCGTTGCTCTTAACCGCTAGGCTATCTCTCCAGCCCCTCATCATTATTTTTTAATGCTACATTTAGTCATTAGCATTTTCTTATATAAAAAATATTATTTATGGAGCTGGAGAGATGGTTCAGTGTTCAAGAGCACTGACTGGTCTTGCAGAGGACCTGAGTTCAGCTCCCAGCACCCACATGGTGGCTAACAACCATCCATAACTCTAGTTCCAGGGGATAAAACGCCCTCTTCTGACCTCTGAGGGCATTGCACAACATGGGCACTCACTCTCTCTCTCTTTCTCTCTCTCTCTCTCTCTCTCTCTCTCTCTCTCTCTCTCTCTCTCTATATATATATATATATATATATATGCAGACCATACACAAATAATAAAAAATAACAAAATATATTGAAATATTACTTTAAATGTATCTATTTTTTGATTTTTCACATTTATTTACTTGGTGTGTGTGCACTTGTGTACACGTGCCACAGTGGATGTGTGTGGAGGTCAGAGGACAACTTCAAAGTCCATTTATTTACTTGGTGTGTGTGCACTTGCGTACACATGCCGCAGTGGATGTGTGTGGAGGTCAGAGGACAACTTCAAAGTCCATTTATTTACTGGGTGTGTGTGCACTTGCGTACACGTGCCGCAGTGGATGTGTGTGGAGGTCAGAGGACAGCTTCAAGTCCCTTCACTCCGTCCATCATATTCGTCCCCGGGTATTAAACTCAGGTTATCAAGCATGGTGGCAAGCACCTTCACTCACTGAGCCCTCTCGCTGACCCCTGAAATATTATTTTTAAATGGTAGCATAATATTCATCAACTGGAAGGACTGTGATTCAGCTGTTTTCCTCACTGGAAATTTTAGGTTAGCTTTCTAATTTGTCTTAATTCTCCATAAAACTGGAAATACACATGTACATTTAACAAACTTCTCCCTCACATCTGCCTCCTTTGAGAGGTGTTTTCTCATACGAGGGTGTGGTGGGCAAGAGGGTGTGGACATAGCAAAGACTCTTGTGGTCTCTGGGGGTTGTGGAGATTCACAGTAACTTCTAAATTCCTACCAAGTCCCAGCCGCTTTACAAGTGTTTTCATAAGTTGGGTGCTTTAAACAGTTTATCTCTCATGGTTCTGGAGGCTGAAGGTTCAGTACAGAGTGTGCTCTCCTCTTCCTGACAGCTGGCTTCTCAGTACCCCCCCCAGAAAACAAGCTCTCTGTGCCTCTTCCAACAAGGGCACAAACACCGTACTCATGGGCTAATTCACACCACCCAAAGACTCCACCCTCTGCTATCATCATAGTAAAGCTTAGGATTTTTAATAGACCAATTTTGAGGGCAGTACCTGTGAAGACTACATCCAATCACAGAATGGTATCTTTCCAACCCAAAGGCTAGTGTCATAACAAAGCCACCTTGTGTGAGGGGACAGCTCATGCTCTCCAAGGTGCTTGCTAGATACTTTGGCATGATAAATCTCATGCACACCATCTTTTTTTTTTTCTTTTTTTTTTTTTTGGTCTTTTTAAGACAGGGTCTCCCTGTAGCCCCAGCTGTCCTGGAACTCACTCTGTAGACCAGGCTGGCCTTGAACTCACAGAGATCCGCCTGCCTCTGCCTCCCAAGTGCTAGGATTAAAGGCATGTGCCACCACACCCGGCAGGTCTGTTTCTTTTAAGGTAAAATGTTCTTCTTTGTTTTTACCCTAATTCATATGTGACTTCCTCATGAGCATTAGTGGCTGACACTTGAATGGTCACATTTGAGTGTGAAGGATAAAAAGATCACTCAATGACCACTTGCCATAGCAGTGTGCCTTCACTTCACAAATCAGAAGGAAGGGGCTAGTGAGATGGCTCAGTGGGTAAAGGTGCTGGCTGCCAAGCCTGGTGATGTGAGTTCAATTCCTTGGTTCCACCTGGTACAAGGGAAAGAATTGACTCCAGCAGGTTATCCCTCCACACATGTCTGATACCGTTTCTTGTTGTGTAGCCTTCAGATATGCACAGATGTTGTATTATTGTTAGACTCTTTTTTTTTTTTTTTTCAATCAGGAGAAAGATCTTTCATTGCTACAAATAGAAGCTCAAGGCATGTTCCCAGCCTCTGGTGCTGCTGGGAGGCTGTGGAACTTTAGGCAGGAGGTGGGTCTGGAAGGGAAGGAGGCTGCTGGGGATGGATGTCCATGATTCCCAGCTGCAAGAGCTGAGCAGCTTTCCTCTGCTCAGGCCCACAGCAGTGGGACGGACTGGCCATGCATGAAACCTCTGAAGCCTTGAGCCAAAGAAGACCTTTCAACAGTTTAAATTGTTTATCTCAGGTATTTTGTCACAGTGACAGAGTGAGTGACTCACTCACATAGTATATCATCTTTTATATAATGATTTCCTACTTTAGAGCAGGTTTCTGGAAAGGCTGAAATCATCCACCAAAATGTTTGGGGCCTTCCCTATAGGTTCTGTGGATTGCTGAGCTACTTGAGCTCTCTTGGATTTCCCAGATGTTCATGCTTACATGTGGTTTCCTCCACATCTCTAGACTCATACTTTTCTTTAGTACTTTTCTTAAGGGAGACCCCAGGTCAAAGCTGTTCTTAACTGTTTATTTCTTTACCATTTCACAAGGCAAGGGTCAGGAGTCAGGAGGTCAGGGTGGGGTGGGGTGTCAGATCCTATCAGGATGACTTTGGCCAGCGCCAGAGCCCTTCCCTAAGCCTTGTGTCCTGGCAGCCTGTTCCGTCCTTGACTAATTCCTGCCCTCTTCTTCTGTAGAATCTTTTTCTTTTCTTTGTGCTCTTTAAGGTTAACCAATACTCTTTCTGGGCTCCCGACCTCCCCCATGCAGGCTTTTCTCCCACTCTCTCCTGCTGACAACTGCTCCGATGGGAGTAGGAATGGTCAGGAGACCACGCCTAGGAATAGGCCAGATGTGCAGGTGTTCAAAGCTCATCTCCAACAATCACTGGCTGGATTTCTATATCGTCAGTGGGAGGTGGGGGGCTTCTGATGGGTTAAACAGGATGATGAGAGCAGAACAATTTGCATGGAGAAGGCCTTCCAAGTTTTCCAGCTATTTGTATTGAACATTTAAATTGTGTTTCCTTTCCAGACACTTGCTTCCACACACTGCTTGGTGTGTGTGCATGTGTTTGTGCGTGTGTGTGTGTGTGTATGTGTGTGTGTGTGTGTCTTGTTTGTGGTTGTCGTCGTGCCACTCGTGACCACATTCCACATGCTGTCCTTCCCTTCTTGGCTCAGCTCCAGGACTTGTCTCCTGCCTGCAGGCCAACAGTCTCTAGGCTTCGCTCCCACAAGAAGCGGGGAGGGAAAACTGCAGGAGATCACTGATGGAAATGAATAAACTCACCCACACTTGGAGAGCCGGGGAGGATAGGAACTCCATTTATTTTCTGTCAGTGAGGTCTATATATTGGAGGCTTCTGTGCTCTGAGCAAGGAAGTGGGGAGCAGACGGAAGGGAGGGGTGAGCCAACTTGTTTCTAATGGGGGAGGGAGGCTGCAGAGCTCGGGTTTGTGCAACAGGTAACTAGAGGTGTGACATTTTGCTCAATGCCTCAAGGGAAGGGGCCTGGAACTTTGCAGAGATAGGGTGAAGCAAGAATCATTGTAATATCCCAAATCTTCCTGCTATAGATAACTCTGAATGCCCACAGAGATATCAGATAACCGGAGATCTCCCGGGACAGGTATTACAAGTTCTTGCTTCAAGCCACACACAAAGTTTCATCCCCACGTGTGTGTGTGTGTGTGTGTGTGTGTGTGTGTGTGTGTGTGTGTATGCCGCAGGAGTGCAGGTGACTGGAGTCCAGAATTGGGTGTTGGATCCCTGGAGCTGGAGTTACAAGAAGTTGTGAATTGCCTGACATGATGCTGGGAACTGAACTCAGGGCTTTTTATACGATGAGTGAATTTTTTATTGGGTCCTGGATATTTCTGGCTTAATGTTAGGAGATTCTGAGTCTTACTTAAATCTCTTTGAACTGATCTATACTAACATAGCTTCAGCAGGACAGTCAGGAGAGGGTCCTGGCTTGTTCCTATTGGGTAGAGAAGAAACCCAGGTTTTCTGCTTAGCCTCCACTAAGGGTCTCCTTGCTAGCTTTGAAGGGAAGCTGGGTAAGGCTACTCCTCATGCCAGAAGTGGGAGTCTTGTTTTCCACTCAGCCTCTGGCTAGGGCCATTGTTTTTTCCTAAAGTGTTTTCTTGGAGTAGAGCAGTTAAATGCATGCATGAGTGTGTGTGTGTGTGTGTGTGTGTGTGTGTGTGTGTGTGTCTTATGCATGTATATATCTGTGTGGGTATATGTGGACACTAGGGGTGTCTTTCTCTATCACTCTACATCATTTGTTTTCTTATACTCTTTACTAATGTTTATCTTAGCATTGTTGAAGTCAAAATGTACTGTAGAAATGCCAAGCGTGAGGCCAGAGAGATGGCTCAGTGGTTAAGAGCCATTGTTGCTCTTACAGAGGAACTGAATTCACTTCCCAGCACCCACATGGCAGCTCACAACCACCTGTAACTCCAGTTTCAGAGGATCCAAGACTTTCTTCTGGACTCCGTGGGCACCTGCCTTGACACGCCAGACAAGCAAGCACACATCTGTACACATGAAATAAAAGAAATATTTTTTTTTGAAAAAGGAACAACCCCAGAGATACTAGGCTTGAAAGTATGTTGACTAAATTTTCATTAGTCTATTAAAAATCAGTTGGAGTGTGGAGCATTCTGTTAGCACTGTTAATTTTTCCTGTCCAAGCAGGAAAACTGGAGAACTGTTTGTTCCTTTCCTTTTATGGCATCTCAGAAACAAAAAGTAAAAGATCAGTAGTGGTCTGGCATATTTATTTTTACTCTTTTGTTAGGTCGAGGTGGTTTCACTATGAAGCTCCACCTGGAACTCACAAAGTACACTGTCCCAGGCTGGCCTCCATGTCACAGAGCTCTACCAGCCTCTGCCACCCAGTACTGGGATTAAAGGTGTGCACCTTGTTATTTTTGAGACAAGGCCCCTCGCTGAACCACAAAGCTGCCTGGCCCCTGTCAGCCTCCCTAGCTCTGGAGTTAGAGATGCGCATTGCCATGCGTGAATCTTTCCTAGGTGCTGGGAATTAAGTACAGCAGAAATATAAGGGGAAAAAAAGAAAGAGGAAGAAAAGAAGAAAGAAAGGCAGTCGCCACTCCAGGAATCAGCCCTGCACTGGGCCAGGGGCTCTGGGCTCCCTGTGCCTAAGTGCTCTTCCGTCCACATTTTGGGGGTTTCAGAGTAACACTTAACGGCAGGAATAAGGAAAAACGCTAGTCTGTCTTTCTGGAAGCCTATTCTACACTGCATTTTAAATTTAATCTGTATTCACGCTTAGAGCGACAGGAGAGGCTTTGTCTCCTGTTAAAGGAATCTGAAGTATCACCAGGGCAGGTGGGAAAAAGCTATGTGGGAGGGCAGACGCCCCACCTCCCGGGCCCTGGCTGTATCCTCTCACTCCGCACCTGAATTCCCGCCCTGCCTTCTATTCTCCATACACAGAGGAGGCCCTGTCTTTCCCCAGCTCCCACTGCCGGCAGTAGATTAGCAGCCACAAGCCCCTTCCTTGACCCAGGCCCCATTCATGCCCTTGAGCCTCAGGAAGGAATGACGGTGCATTCTGGGAAAGACCTTGCTTCTGCGGCTTAACTCTCTGAAAAGCGGCTGCAGACCCGCGTGTGGGGCCTGTCAGCCGGGACATTCTGGAAATAAGATTGAGTCCTGCTTGAGCAGACAAAGGGGACAAAGCCGCCCAGACAGCACAGAGCTGCCAGAGCCCCTTCTGGCCCAGACCACTTCACACACTCTCTCATGGAAGGCTCAACCCAGGACAGGCCCACAGGCCCACAGCACTCTTTGTACTGAAAATGCAAATTGTTTTCCATTTAACATACCCTCCCCTCCAACCCCCCCCCCTTTTTCAGGAAGCTGATGAAGTGAATTGTGAGACAACAGCCCTTAATTCTTAAGCCACCCTTGAGGATTCTAACCCTCAGAAATGGGGTGGGCCACCACACAGGAGAACAGCCCTGATTGCCACAACCCGTGCCTAATTCTTTTTCCTAATTATTTTATGTTTAAAGTTGTGCGGTGAAATCTCTTTGTGATTTTAAGTTGCATTTCCTGGAGGTTTGGTGACATTGCTGCACGTTTTTAATTCAGAGATATTAAGAAGACAACCAAAACCACCATCCATATAAATCCTCCTTGAAAATAAAAGCCGTGCAGGACATAAAATTAGAAAATTCAAGTAGACAGAAGCACAGAAAAGAAGAAATAAAGCTTGACCATTATCTGACCTCTTTGTGAAGGGAATCGGGGTTGGAATCTTGAATTTCCTTCTGGAAATGAAAGGAAAAATGACCCCCTTCAGAAAAAGTAAAGAAAACTCTTAATTATAGTTGATATAGATGTTGATAATGTGGCAAAGATAGCAAGGAGCCTCTCTGGTAACATCCAGGGCTTCTTGGAGGATGGGCGTTTTCCTGGCCGCGGTGCTCAGTCCAGCATGGCTCTAATCCATCTTTCTGCCTGGCTTCTGGTCTACCTTCTGGTCTACACTGCTTCTTTGCTGTCCTGCGGTGGCTCCAGCTCTTCACCGGCCCTAAGGAGTCTGCACCAACCTGGGTGAAGCGGCAGGAAGAGTGGGCACTGGGTACACCACACTTTTCAGAGTGGCTCTTGCCTCCTCTTGGCTGCGGAGCCCTGCCTGCTCCAAAGCCCTGGAAGAAGGGGAAACCGGAGTTATCAGGCCCTCTGACATCCAAATTTACCTGTGTATTTAGCCTCTGCTCACTGGACACAGATGGGTCCAACTGTCCCTAAACCCTGCTCTCAATCTCCTTCTTTTAGGTATATCTGAAATGAACTCTTTTTTCAGAAGACTGGATAATTTCAGTCACTGAAATAAGCTGACAATAAATAGATAAAAGGAAAACAAACACAGACTTCAAGATGGGGCTTCGGGGATAAAGGAGGTGGCACAGGATGCATCCTGGGTAACAGCCATCTGTGGTCCCTACTAGACAAGTGTCACTTTGCAACCTGTTCTAATGGAAAGACTGGGAGTGTGTGTGTGTGTGTATCAGACAAGAAAAGGCTCTGCATTTTCCATTTCCTTTATGACTATAGACTGATGCATTTTTTAAAATAAAAGATTTATTTATTATTTATTTATATGGACAGCATGTATCTGTGTGAATGGATGCCCAGGCACTTGCAGATGCCAGAAGAGCCGGAAGAGGGCATTGGAGCTGGAGTTACAGGCCACTGTGAGCTGTTTGATGATAGGCAGTGCTAGGAACCAAACTTGGGTCCTTGGTAAGAGTACTCTTGGGCTGGAGAGATGGCCTAGCGGATAAGAGCGCCGACCGCTCTTACAGAGAACCCCGGGTTCGATCCCCAGCACCCACATGGTGGCCAAGAACCGTCTGAAATTCCAATTCCAGGAGAACTCCAGTTCCAGGGGAATCCGAGACCCTCTTCTGACCTCCGCGGCTTTGCACGCCACGGGTGCACAAACTTGCATGCAGACAGTACATTCATACACATACAGAAATAAACAAAATTAATAAAAAATTTTTAAAAAGAGTACTCTTAACCGTCAGCCACATCTCTAATTACTTTTTTGGCTTGTTTTGTTTTAACAAAAGGACAGCTCTTAGAGCTGTTCATCTACAGAGAACTGCAGTTTCTCTGAAAAACTAACCTAAGCTATACCATAGGGAGATATTTGGAGTGAGACAGTTAACATTTCTCATTCTGGGGAGAGCTGGCTCCAACACAGATGTGTGGACATCTCCATTCTTCATAAAGGTTTCAGGAGTGCCCCATGCCTGTTGCCAGCCTTTGGGGGATAGACTTTAAGGCTGATTTTTGGTTTTGTTCTTGTGCTTTGTGTGTGTAAAGCTCACCCTTGTGTGTGTGTGTATGTGTGTGTGTGTGTGTGAGAGAGAGAGAGAGAGAGAGAGAGAGAGAGAGAGAGAGAGAGAACAAGCCAAGGATACTACTTTGTGAGTGCTGGGTGGGGATGTTGAACTTGAATACTGATTTGTTCTCTCTATGATGGATCTGATCTGACCCTGTCTGAGAAAATTTGAGGTCTCTTATTCTTCACCAAACCCTTGTTAGCCTGAGAGTAGAGATTTGACTCTTGTTACAACAATGTATATGAACATATACTCTTGGTCCTTAATGCCCAGAGAATTCTAGAAACAAAACACACAATGCAAGGTTGTCTGTTTTCATCTGCCATGTCTGGGCCATTTGGGGGCCACTCCCCACCAGCTGAGAGGATTCCCCTTCCCCCATGTGGCGGCCAAGGGCAGTCACTGCTCTGAAGGTAATGCCCTTGGTGGCTGCAAGTAACAGCCTAGCTTGGTTTCTCTGCCCCAGACCAACCCAAGGAAAAAAAACTACCTTGTCCTGGCCTTGCATACGATCATCTCTCTCTTTTTCAGTCACTGCAGGGAAGTTCTCCTTGTATCTAGTCTGTATGACTCTAGTCCCAGCCCCTCCCCTTATCTTTTTCCATCTGGCTTTATTTACTTTTTTGTATTTTTTTGAGAGTGCCTTCCATTTCTGGGAATGCTTTCCTGTCCTTTCAATACACCTTTCAGTGGCTCAGGGATTAAGAGGCTGCCACATTACATGGTTGTCAGAGAGGTCTTCTGTCACTTCCTGCAGGCTGCTGTCATTCTGGCTTATCTCTTCTTTGTATAGAGTGTTCCATGCTCAGCTCACAGGGCAGAGAAGGGCATGTGATCTGATGGCCTTCTAGAGAGCTGTGACTCAGTTCTCCTTATCTGGCTCTTTTGCCCCAGTTGCATTTGGGGCATTGCCTAAGAGTTTAAAAAGTTCAGTGATTTGGGTAACAATTCACCAAATACTTCAAAAATAGGAGAAAGGTATTTGAATATTCCCAGCACAAAGAAATGATACATACCTGACCTGATAGATGTACCAAAGTGGTCATTACACATACACCACACACTGTGTGCATGGACTGATATGTCACATTAGGTTACTATGGACCAGTTAAAAAGAGCATATATATGTCTATATTATATCTACATTTGCATTAAACATTTTTAATTATGTGTGTATGTCTATTTGTGACTTTATGCACATGAGTTTAGTGCCTGAAGAGCCAGCAGAGGGTGTCAGAGCCCCTGAAGCAGCAGAGAGCATCAGAGTCCCTGGAGCTGGAGTTACAGGTGTTTATAAACTACCAAGCATGGGTGCTGGGAGCGAGTTACAGGTGTTTATAAACTACCAAGCATGGGTGCTGGGAGCCAGGACACCAGTCTTGAGATTGCTTGAGCCTCCTGTGGATTTCTGTTTTCTAGATCTCCTCTGGGTTTCCTAGGGGTCTGGGAGGCAGCAGTTAACTCCCCTCCCTGGGCCCTCTTCACCCTTTCTGTACCTATACTTCTAACCACACCCACACTTTCTTTCCCAATCACATTCCCCACTCATTTGTGCTGCTTTTTTTTTCTCTTGGTCACTTGGCTGAAGATTTGTCTTCCCAGATTTTTTCGTGTGTGTGTGTGTGTGTGTGTGTGTGTGTGTGTGTGTGTGCGTGTGTGTGTTCCTTTGGGACAGGAACTCTGACTGGCTGTCACTGTTTGGCTAGGCTGGTGGCCGGTGAGCTGTAGTGGTCCACCTATCTCTGCCCTGTGCCCTTTCAGTCTTGGGTTTACAAACATGCACAGTAATGCTTGGCCTTTGCTTGGAAGCTGGCGATTTGAATTTGGATCCTCATGCTTGTGCAGCAAGTGTTCCCACCCAGCGAGCCATCTCCTCAGGCCTCATGAGAGTTTTCAGAGACAACTTGCAGAAGACATAATCTTGTTTCGTGTTTGTACATGTTCCTCAGAGCCAGTTTGTTTATTTATTGGTCTTTTTGAGACAGGGTCTCCCTGTAGCCCCAGCTGGCCTGGAACTCCCTCTGTAGACCAGGCTGGCCTTGAAATCACAAAGATCCACCTGCCTCTGCCTCCCAAGTGCCAGAATTAAAGGCGTGCGCCACCACGCCCACCAGAGCAAGTTTATTATTATGTGGCTTATATCATCTATTTCTTTAATGTCTGCTTGCTTCATCCAGAAATCAGAGTCTTCCACTGGGCCAGTGTACTTTCCCCTCCTATTGTACAAAACTCTTTCTTGTAGAGATTTTCAATCAGGCAACCAGGATTAGAATTGTCATGTCTCAGGATGAGTTGACTTTTTACTAACTTTTTCTTTTGAAAATTATTTGTGGGGCTGGAGAGATGGTTCCGCAGTTGAGTGCACTGACTGCTCTTGTAGAGGACCCAGGTTCTATTCCCAGCACCCACATGCCAACTTAAAGGTAAGAACCAACTTTAAGCCGGGCATGGTAGCTCACTCCTTTGATCCTAGCACTTGGGAGGCAAAGGCAGGCAGATCTCTGTGAGTTCAAGGCCAGCCCGGTTTACAGAGTTCCAAGCCAGCTGAGCTATAGGGAGACCCTGTCTCAAAAAAAATTATTTGTTTTTATGTGTGTGAGTATTATACCTACATATATTTAAATGCTGTGGTGCCCGTTGAGGACAGAGGAAGGTGTCAGATCCCCTGAAACTGGAGTTATGAATGCTTATTAGCCTTCATGTGGGTGCTGGGATTCAAACCCAGGTCTTCTGCAAGAGTAGCTAGTGCTCTTAATCGCTGAGCCATCTCTCTAATCCATAACTTTTTTTCTAGCAATACTTTTTAATGCCTATTCTGGTTTATATTAATAGAGCTGTCGTTTTCTTGTAGTTGGCATCATTGTTTTCATCTGCTTCTATTGCTATAACAGAAATACTCAGAGGTTGTCCAGGGTCCCACTCAGAATCCTGAAGCCATCTAGGGTCTTCAGAGAGCAATTGATTCATTGGCATACAGAGAGACTTCTGGTATCAGAAGACTCCAAGGATCTTAGTGAGTCAGGAGTAAGGGACCAAGACCAAAGAGGATGCTCTCCTCATTCTTGTCTCACGTGGAAAAATACTTTTGTCATCCCCTTCACACATAGAAAAGACACTCTTGTCATTGCTGTGATTCATTGAAAAATGCTGTATTAGTTAGCAACATTTCTGTTGCTATGATAAAACACCATGACCAAAAGCAACTATGGAAGAAGGCATTTACTTTGGCCTACAGTCCCAGGGGCTTTAAGAGTCCATCCTGGTAGGGAGCTGTGTCAGTAACCTGAAGGCATGGTGACCCAAGGAGGAAATGAGCACTCACAGCTCCAATGGCAAACAGGAAGTAGAGAGTGAGGAACTGGAAGTGGGATGAGGCTATGAATTGATCTATCTATCTATCTATCTATCTATCTATCTATCTATCTATCATCTATTTCTTTTATTGCCTGCATATATGTAACCGCACCCATATTGTGCAATGCCCTCAGAGGACAGAATAGGGCATTGGATCTCCCAGAACTGGAGTTAGGAACAGTTGTTAGCTGTCTTCTGGGTACTGGGATTTGAACCTTGTATCTTCTGCAAGAACAGCCAGGGCTCTCAACCTCTGAGCGATCTCTCCAGCCCTGAGGCTATGAGCTCTCAAAGTCCTTTCCTTCTAGTGGTGTGCTTCCTACAGGAAGGCAAGACCTCCTAAAGTTCTGGAACCTCCGCAAACAGCACTTTCAACCAACCAAGTGTTTAAATACTTGGCGGGGGGCATTTCTCATCAAACCATCACAGATGCTCTTATCACCCCTTTTCTTGTGGAGATGTGCTCTTATCTCTCATCACTCAGGAAGCTTCAAGGGCGTTAGAAGCCACGTGATAACTAAGTACAGGAGCAAATGTATATTTCTTGTCATGTCACAATATCACAAATGTTTTTTGTTCCTTCTTTGAAATCATCTTCTGATTGTATCTTTCTGTGTATATGTACTTTGTGTTTGCAAATGCATGTGCAGATGTGTTCATGTTCATGTGCAGGCATGTGCATGTGCATATGATAAGCCAAAGCTGATGTTGAGTATCTCCATTAGTCACTCTCTGCCTTATTTTTTTTTTTTGAGACAGGGTGTCTCATTGAACCTGAAGCTCACTGATTGGCTTGGTTGGCCGGGTAGCAAGCTCTAGAAACCCTCTTTTCTCCCTCCACTTCCTCAACACTGGGCTTGTTTGTGGTGCTGAGGCTTGAACTCAGGTCTGCATGGAGAGTGTGCATCCAACACTACTTCCTTTAAAAGGCCAAGGAAAGGAGTTGAATCTTTGAAACACTGTAGAATAAAAAGAGAGCAAGAGGGGCTAGAGAGATGGCCTAGTGGTTAAGAGCACCAACCGCTCTTACAGAGGACCTGGATTCAATCCCCAGCACCCACATGGTGGCCGAGAACCATCTGAAACTCCAATTCCAGGAGAATTCCAGTTCCAGGGGAATCTGACACCCTTTTCTGACCTCCGCAGCATTGCATGACACGGGTGCACAAACCTACATGCAGACAGTACATTGATACACATACAGAAATAAATAAAAATAAAAAAAATAAATAAAAAATAAAAAAGAAAGCAAGCAAGAAAAGAAATATTGTTAGGAATCAATAGATAAAGAGTATTTTTTAAAAAATACTGGGCTTGGTGGTACACGCCTTTAATCCCAGCACTTGGGAAGCAGAGGCAGATGGATCTTTGTGAGTTCAAGGCCAGCCTGATCTACAGAGTGAGTTCCAGGACAGCTGGGGCTACAGGGAGACCCTGTCTCGAAAGAACCAAAATAAATAAATAAATAAATAAATAAATAAATAAAATAAAAAAGAAGAAGAAATAAAAGAGGAAGAAAATAGCAGTTAAATATAATATTTTACCAAAAATATTGAAAATATAGACAAAAGAAATATTTTCTATGGAAATGGAAATTATCAAAGTTGTCAGAAGTTAAACCATCTAAAGATTGTTATAAAGAGCTATAGCTAAACAAAATACCCAAATATGTTCATAAACAAATATTATCAAACCTTCAAAGACTAAGACCCACACTGCATGTTTCTTTTGGAATATAAAATTATTCATTTTTAATTTATTATTTTTTTATTGATTTATTTTTTTAGGGACAGGGTCTCCCTGTAGCCCCAGCTGGCCTGGAACTCACTATGTAGACTAGGCTGGCCTTGAACTTGCAGATATCCACCTGCCTCTGCCTTCTGAGTGTTGGGATTAAAGGCCTGTGCTAACATGCCCGGCTTCATTTTATTTTTAATTATGTGTGTGCCTATGTATCTGTATGTGGGTCTGTGCATGTGAGTGAAGTTGCCTGTAGATGCCAGAAGAGGGCGTCAGATCTCTTGGAGCTGGAGTTACAGGTGATTGTGAGCTGACAAAGGGTGTGCTGGGAACTGAACCCTGATCTGTTGGAAAAGCAACAAGTACTCTCAACTGCTGAAATAGCTCCCTGAACCACAGCCCACCACACCCCCTTGGCTCTAAGGTTACTGACCATCGTGACTTGTTTGGTCAAGTTGTGGGTAGAGTGTCACCTTCATAGCTCATAATCTATTGAAACAGATTAGTAGGTGTGATGGTTTGAATGAGAATGTCCCCTATAGGTTTCAAGTATTCAGACATTTTGTCCCCAGTTGGTGGCACTGTTTTGGGAGATATTAGAAGGTGTGGCCATGCTGGAGGAAGTACATCACTGGGGGCAGGCTTAGAGAGTTCAACAAGCCTTGCTAGTCTCCAGTCTCTCTGCTTCCTGTGCTCACTGAAAGATGTGAACCTCGGCTTTCTGCTCCAGCTCCTGCTACTATGCCTCCCCCCCACAAGGGACTATAATTCCCTGGAACTGTTCATCGTAAGCTCAAATAAACTCTTCCTTTTATAAGTTCCCTTGGTCATGGTGGTTTTATCACAGCAACAGAAAAGTGACTAATACAGTAATTGATACCAGAGAGTGGGCTGCTGGTTGTGAAGAACCTGACCATGTGGGTATTTGGAGAAGTGTGGAAGACTTTGGAACTTTGGTCTAGAAAAGCTGTTGACTGCTGTAAGGAGTGCTTAATGGGCCATTCTAGTAGAAGCCTGGAAGAAAGCAGTGCTGAGAAAAATAAGGACTTAAGCAGCAACTGGGATATTTTGGTGAAGAATCTGTCTGGAGTTTACCCACAGCCCAAATGCTTGCCTGAGGCCAAGTTGAAAAGCAATGGACTAATGTCTTTGGCAGAGGATATTTAAAACAGCCTAATGTAGAAATGGTGGCATGGCTATTAGTGGTGAATATTATACAGATCTATAGTGAAAAAGAGCAAATGGCTCAGAAAGAAATGCAGAATGTACAGTTTGGATCTGAAAAGTGCACTAGGAAGATTAATGGTGGAGCCAAAGAATGCGCTTGAAGGAGAGGATCCCTTTGATAAAGACATTAAAGTGATTAAGGAGAGGCCTAGATGTTTACAAGAAAACAATAGGAAGAGTACCTTTAGGACAAGACCACACCCAGCTAAGCCTCCAACTTTTGAAAGAAAAATACTGAAGGGGTTTTCTACTCCAAATCCAGGGCAGAGAAAAGCTGCCAATGTGATTGGAGTAGGCCAGGGTCCTTCCAAAACTTGCAGCCAAACTCCACAGTTTCACATTGTGCTGCCTTTAGAGGTATGAAAAGTGAAGTTCTTCCTCCTTGGTTTCAGAGAGCCACTGAGGCCAGGCAGAGTGCAGCAGGGGCGTTCCTGCATAAAGAAGGCCCTGATAGGCCATTGTGTGAAGCTGCGAAGGTGAAGCCTGGTTGGCAGTGGAGACCCCAAGAAGACATTCGAGATGCCAGAGCTGTGAGATATTTGTCAAGGATTAACACATTAATATTTGAATAAAGACTGATTCATAGCATCCATTTCAATCCAGAGGGATTCAAACTGTTCTAAGAACCTGTTCCTTACTCTGTAGTCCTGAACAAAGCCTCACACTTTCTTTTATTCAGTCTATCCAACATGAAAGGAGGAAGTAAAATGGACATTTATCAGAAGGATTTTATCCCTTCTGACCCCTACAGACCTAGGATAACACAGACACAGCTACAAACAAATGTTATCAATTTAATTCCATCTATTGTTTGCAACACGAATGGTAGAATCTTCATGTCTTCATTACTTCCAATGTTTGCAGCACTTTCTTGATAGGCAAAACATCCACACACACATTCATACTTTGTTTTGGGGTCAAGGGCAAGAAGGGTTCATGAGGATTTAAAGCTGTACAGTTTAGGTTTCAAGAGGAACCTTCTTTACATTATAAACAAGCTAAGCTAAGATTAACATTTTGGTTCAGAACATGTCCATATTGTAAAAGTCATTTCCACACAACTTACATTAGGAAATATCATGCTTCATGTCAGAAACACAAAAAGTGTCCTCATAGGCAACAGGACAGGTCATAGGTCATAACTACAGCTGCCTAACCTTTTAGAGGAGGCACAGCCAGCAATAACCACCCTGAAAGTACTTAATGCTAGGAAGGGAATAACCCTCTGTGCTGATGAGGATGTTACCATTCATGATGAGGATGTTACCATTCATGATGAGGATGATATTATTCATGATGAGGATGGTACCATTCATGATGAGGATGTTACCATTCATGATGAGGATGGTACCATTCATGATGAAGATGATACCATTCATGATGAGGATGGTACCATTCATGATGGAGAGGTATAAAACATTAATGAACAAACTCATGACGAGAGAAAAGAATTCAGAGGGGGAGCTGGGAAAAGTACCTCTACTCATAAATAATAAAATTTGAGCTTTTTTTTTAAAGATTTTTAAAAATTATATTTTAATATAATTTTTTTTAATATAAGAGCACAGTTGTTTTCAGATCACATTGACGTTGCTCAGTTTGCCATACAATTAGGTAATTGGCACTAGCATCCACAGATGAGGGATACCATTCCTCGTTTGTTTTTCTGGGACTGTGTTGCTTCACTCAGCATATCTTCTAACTCCAGCCATTTTCCTGCAAAGCTCATGATATCATCTTTCCTTACCGCTGCATAGAACTCCATTCTGTAGATGTACCACATTTTCTCTATCCACTCATCAGTTGAGGGGCACTTGGGTTGGTTCCAGCTCCTTGCTATTGTGAAGAGAGCTGCAATAAACATGGCTGTGCATGTATCTCTGCGGTAAGATGAGTCTTGTGGGTTCATGCTAAAACTTGAGTTTTCTAGATGCATAGGCAAACTTTTCCTATTCAGTCCTGGGAACAGTGGATTTGTGCAGAAAGGTGTAAGCCCTGGGAAGGGGGATTGAACCTGTGTCTGACGTCTGGCTATTTTTCAGTCTGAAAGAACTCTAGCCTCAGTGTCAAGAAACAAACTTAGAACACCAGTGCTGGGAGCAAGCAGATGTCCTGGATCCCTAGTTGGCAAGCAGCTGTTCACTTGAGCAGATCCCAGACTCCCAGACCAATATCTATGTAAGATCACTGTTTAGTTCGTTTCTGTTGCTGTGATAAAACACCTTGAGAAAGCAATTTAGGGGAGGTAGGGCTTATTTTGACTCATGGTTCCAGAAGGCACAGTACAGGAGCAATACCAGCTCCACATTGTTTAAACAGTCTGGAAACAGAGAGAGAACAGGAACAAGGACCAGGCTATGAACTCTTAATGCCTGCTCAGAGAGACATCTTCCTCTAGCAAGGCTCTACTTCCTGAAGATTTCATAACTTTCCCAAACAGTACCACCAGGTGGGACTAAGTATTCAACATATGAGCCTATGGGGGCAGTTGACATTTAAGCCACCACAGATAGCTGATTTGTTTTGCAAATGAAGCCAGGCAGAAAGGAAGAGGTGAATCTTCACCACCCTGTCCTCATTCTTGCCATAGGGTGTCAGTGTCTGGGATGATCTTAGAGATCTAGGGTTACAGGTAGCCAGGCCTCCCTGAGCCTGGAGTCCTGAATGTCTTTTTGGAGCAGAATCTGCTGCAAGAGATAAAAATCAAACTTGTAGCTGGGCCTGGTGGCACACACCTTTAATCCTAGCACCCGGGAGGCAGAGGCAGGCAGATCTTTGTGAGTTCAAGGCCAGCCTGGTCAACAGAGTGAGTTCCAGGACAGCTGGGGCTACAGGGAGACCCTGTCTCGAAAAGACCAAAAAAAAAAAAAATCAACACAAGTAATATGATTTCTGACCTAATTATGACTTTTTTAAAAATTTATCCAGGTGGCACACACCTTTAATCCTAGCACCCGGGAGGCAGAGGCAGGCAGATCTTTGTGAGTTCAAGGCCAGCCTGGTCAACAGAGTGAGTTCCAGGACAGCTGGGGCTACAGGGAGACCCTGTCTCGAAAAGACCAAAAAAAAAAAAAAAATCGTGTTAAGCCCTTGAAATTCTAAAAAGATTTGTTAGAGCACGAACATTAATCAAACGAATGTGAACCCACTAAGAATGTCTAGGATCTGCATGAGGAAGCTCCTAAAAAAGACAAGGCCGGGCGTGGTGGTGCACGCTTTTAATCCCAGCACTTGGGAGGCAGAGGCAGGTGGAGCTCTATGAGTTCAAGACCAGCCTGGTCTACATAGCAAGCTCCAGGCCAGCTGAGACTAAAAGGGGAGACTAAGATTAAAGGCATATGCCACCACGCCTGGCTAACAGTTCTCATTTTACTATAATATGCAACTAGACAGTTTTTATCATTTGTTTGGAAGATTAAACGAAAAGATTTTAAAAACTGGGTAAGAAGCTGGGCATAGTGGCACATGCCTTTAATCCCAGCACTTGGGAGGCGGAGGCAGGCAGATCTCTGTAAGTTCAAGGCCAGCCTGGTCTCAGCGGTTAAGAGCACTGGCTGCTCTTGCAGGGGCATGGGTTCAATTCCCAGCACTATCCATAACTCCAGTTCCAGGGGATCTGACGCCCTCTTCTGACCTCTGCTTTCATGGCAGGACATGGGCGTACTTATATACATAAAGGCAAAACACTCATGCACACAAAATAAATATAAATTTAAAAAAGACAACGATTGATCAAAGTAGTTTTGGTGGAGAAACAATTCAGCAGGTCACTGAAACAGACCCAAGCACAGAGACCTGAGTTCACATTCTAATCAGGCAGAGTAAACAAAGTGAAGATCACTGTCGCAACCGTTAGCCATCTGTTAATGAATGCAAGATGATTTCAAGCTGGTGCCACTAAAAAAATATAAACAGAAACTGTTAAAGGTGATAAGAAAATGTATTTGCACACTTGGATTTAGGGTAAGCCACAAAACATTTAACACCATTGGGAAAAGATTCACATAACTGAGGTTAAAATGAATATATGATGTAAGGTAAAGGAACAATTATAAGAGGAGAAAATATTCTACCTGCTTAAGGGCAATGCATCAGCAACTCCTACTAATTTATAAGTAAATTATTGTGCTGAGGAGGTGGCTCAGTGGTAGAGCATTCACCTAGCATGTGGAAAGCTCTGGGTTTTATCCTCAGGAGAGAGAGAGAGAGAGAGAGAGAGAGAGAGAGAGAGAGAGAGAGAGAGAGAAAGAAATGAGCACTGATGATCCACACCATAGGAAAAAAAACACCATAGAAAAAAAGATGTTCGCAATGCCACTGAGAATTTGAGAAATGCTAATTAAAATAGTATGTGGTAATAAATTGTTGAGAATGAGAGAATGAGAGGTTGAAACTGGCCAGGTAGGGCAGGGATCCCAAAGCAGCTGTTCTAAGAATGTCCTAGCTGGAGGCCAGGAATGCTGGAAGAAAATTCTGGTTCCTGGTTCCTTGTTGTCTGTTACCTCTGCCTGGCAGCTCCATGTGAGTATGTGAATGGGACTGAGAGGGGCACTTGATACCTCATGGTGGGGCCAACTGGACCAACCACCTTCTTATGCCTTACCCCAGCTTCAGTCCTTAAAGCATCTCTAGACCAGCAACTCAATGGCACCCTCCTGGGACCTGCTCGTACTACATAGAGTCTCTGCCTTCTCTCTTTCTCTTAAACTCTTAAATATGAATCTATAATAAACTTCTGTCTAAAATCCACCCTCTGTGGCCTGTGAATTTCATTCTTTGAATCCTGGAGATAAGAACCTGAAGCTTGCTAATTCAGGGGAAGTTCTGTGTGATGACGAGTTTCAACATCCCAACTCCTGAGTTAAAGCCTATATAAAGCCAGAGACAAGGCCTCTAGTGAACTCAAGACACCCCAAGTAGTCCCACACCCAGTGCTGGGAAAAGTCAAATAATTATGAACTCATAATTCATAGACCTGAAATATTATCAAATATTGAGACTGAAAAAGGTGCAGTGTTTAAAGAGGGCAGTTTGTTAGTACTGTTAAAAGTGAGTTTCCTTTGGTACAATTCCACCTGTCTTCTCTAAGAATTACTTTACCCATTTATGCAAGAACTAAATGAGAGGGTTTCCATTGTAATGACATTAGTAATAGAAAAACTTGTAAACAACCTAAAGATGATCTATGGAGCACTATGAAGCAATGAAAAAGAGTCCAGCGACTCAGCATGGATGGATGGGAAGGAGATACAATTCTGAAATCAAGACACATCATTATGTTCAAAAGCATTGCTGAGCAGGTCTTGGCATGTTGTTACAACTGCTGTAAGTTCATATGTGTAACTACCCTGTTGTGTCTGGAAAACACCATTTCATCGTAGCCGTTCATCACCTCTGGCTCTTACAATCGTTCTGCTCACTCTTCTTCAGTGATCCTTGAACCTTAAAATCCCAGCCTGGAGGTGGGAGATGAGCACTTCGAGCTGAAGAGCTATGGGCGATTGATAGTTACTGGGAGAAGTCTTTGTTTTGTTTAAATTTTTATTTACTTTTATTTTATGTGTATGAGTGCTGTGCCTGCATGTATGCAGGTGTACCACATGTGTGCATGTATGCAGGTATAACATGTATGTGCATGTATGCAGGTATACCACATGTGTGCATGTATGCAGGTGTAACACGTGTGCAATGTCCAGCGAGGCCAGAAGAGGTCATGGGACCCTCTGAAACTGGAGTTACAGATGGTTGTTAGTTGACATGTAGATGCTGGGAACTGAAGGTCTTCTGCAAGATCAGCTAGTGCTCTTAACTACTGAGCCATCTCTCTAGCCCCCATGTTTTCTATAATATGCAACGCTTCCTTAAAATAACAGCCTAGAGGCTGGGGAGAAAGCTCAGCATGTAAAGTCTTCACCTTGCAAACATGAGGACCCGAGTTTGATTCCTAGAATTCACATTGAAAAGGCAAGGTGTGGTGGCATGTCCTTGTAATCCCAACACTGAGGGGTAGTGATGAAAGGATTCTGTTGGTCTAGCCTAAGTGGTGAGTTCCATGCCAATGGGGGACCGTGTGTCAAAAAAAAAAGGTGGACGACGACACATGAGGAACGGCACTTGAGGTTGACTTCTGGGCTCCACATAAACATGGCCACTTGTATCCCTACATCAGTGTGCATGTTGTGCGCGCGCACACATACACACACACACACAATACCATATGCTTGCTTTAGTGGCACATAGACTAAAATTGGAAGGGGCAGTGATCAGCTTTCGTCTCCAAGGATGACATACAAATTTGTAAACTGTCTTATGTTTTGTTAAGATAGTACATTTTATGTTATGCATACTTCCCACAATTAAAAAGATAACACAGGGCCAGGGAGAAGACTCAGTGGTGAAGGTGCTTGCTGCTAAGCCTGATTTGACTTCTACTTTCAGATCCCACCCGGTAGAAAGAGAGAATTAATTCCTGAAAGTTGTCCTCTGACTTCCACACACACACACTGTGACACATATGCATACACACACACACACACACACACACACACTCCCCCACAATAAATGCATAAATGTAAAAAAACATTTTTACAATAACATATCTGGGTGTGGTAGCCCACACCAAAGATCAGGGGAATTCTAGGTCATTTTTGGCTGCCTATCAAATTTTAGGCCAGATTGAGCTCCTGGAGATCCTGCCACAAACAAACAAAAACCAAACAACCCATTAAAGCTCATGACTAAAACTGTAAGGAAAGATTTGAACAATCAAGGGCCTTTGCCACCGAGGCAAATGTCATCAGTATCTCTAAACAACTATTAGTCCCCCCCCCACACACTTTTTTTTTCAGGAAATATTCTCCCTGGTAGCAGTTTTAGACTCCTGTGGCCCTGTCACACCCAGGTCGGGTGGCCCTGTGGAATCTGTCATGTGTCAACATATTCGTGTCCATCTCTGCTCCTCGCCATCGGGTGGCTCCTCCTGGCACTGGGGACCAGTTCTCAGGGCTGTTTTCTCCATCTTCTTTCTGGTGGGGAGACCAAAAACAAGGGAGAGCTGTGTCAGTGAATATCAAGAACGCTTTTGTGTCTAGGAAGTTGAGCAAAATTTCAGAGAAATGCTGTATTTAGTATATGTGCCCTGGAGCCTGCAGTGTGCTGCCCCATCCCTCAGCATCCCAGGGATGCTCAGGACTCTCGTGTGGAACAGCGTGGAGCTCTCCCTGTAGTCCATTCATACCCTCCTGCTCAGTTCACATCATCTCCAGGTTATTTATAATACTGAAAACACATAAATACAGGCAGATAACTGTTACACTGCATTATTTGGGGAATATGGTGAGGGAGAAAATGTCTGCATGTGATTAATATATTTTCCCTCCAGAAATTTCACCCCCAAACACTTTTGAACCATGATTGGTTGCCTCTGGAGGGCTGGCAGTGTATATAAAATAGCTTGGGCTCTGTGCTTGGATACAGAGGGGCTTTCAGACGGTGTGCGTGTACCAGAACAGCTCTTACGGCTTGCCTTCATCATGAGTGTTACCACACCAGCTTCAGCCAGGCCCACAACTGTCTTGCTCACAACTAGGAACCTCTGTCACATTTAAGCTGGGGGGGGGGGGCGTGGGCAGGTGCCTCACACTGCAGTCATAGTTAGCATCCTGGGGTCAAGGTGCCTTTAAAGCAGGCCTTCTGTCTGCTTAGCATCTTTTTGTGCTCGTCTCACTCACTTCTGTTCCCAGCTGGCCAAACGTGGACTCAATGTCGTGCTAATCAGCCGGACACTGGAAAAGCTACAGGCTGTTGCGGAAGAGATAGGTGAGCAAGCCATATGGTAAGGTGGGCGTGTGTGTGTGTGTGTGTGTGTGTGTGTGTGTGTGTGTGTCCTGCCTGTCCATGCCACATCTGCTGTCTGGAGCTTGGGCTGCCATCTGTCCCCATCTGGACACTGTGAGGCCCACCCTGGATTCTGTGGCCTGGGTGAGAGAGAAGAGGCACAGGCAGAGCTTCTCCCTTTGGCCAAGGCCTTCACTCCCAGAATCAACCCTGCTCAGCCAGAGCCCCAGCTACCACTCACCTTCTTCCCCTCCCTTCAAAACCAGGGACTATGTCACCTGTGTCCATGCTTACTTGTAGGTGTCAGTCAGATTAACAACAACAACCAAAGTGATCAGGGCAGCTATGTGTGGTCACAAGTGTACATAGTACAACCCTAAGAGGCAGATTTAATTTATTGTTTTGATTTTTTTGCTAACTAATGACTATAACGCTTCTTTCAGTATTTATATTTTAGTAGTTATTAACTTAATAATGAATCAACCTTTCAATGCCAAAGACATTAATATTCAGTTACAAAGACCTGTAAGGACCCTGGCAGGGTCTGCAGGGTCAGCCTTGTTTCTTTGGGGGCTGATGTCTATGCAGTCTGTGGAGGCTCTGTGCCCTTGAACTGATGAATTCAGCTTTTTCTGTGTCTGGATATTAGAAGTAACTCTGATTAGGACCAAGACATTCTTGAGAGTTTTTTTTCATGGTGCTAAATTTTATCATGCCATTGGAAAGCAAGTTGTGTCTTTTGCATTAAAAACAGCCCCTTGGGGCTGGAGAGATGGCTCAGCGGTTAAGAGCACCAACTGCTCTCGTAGAGGACCCAGGTTCAATTCCCAGCACCCACATGGAGGCTAAGAACCATCTTTAACTCCAGTTCCAGGGGAATCCAACGCCCCCTTCTGACCTCCTCGGCATTGCATGACACGGGTGCACCAACCTCCAAGCAGCCCCTTATCTCCAAATATACTTGATCAGAAGAGCTGGGCAATTCACAGAGGGCTGGGCCGCTCCACCTGCAGCTTTCACAGCTGCCTGCAAATTCCTGCACAGGGCATGCCACACAAAACAGCTCATGGAGCACTAAACTTGGAGAGAGCCCAGCATGGGCAAGTTAGTGAGCTGCTCTGGAAAATGGGAATGACAATGTCCACCCCTGTTGACCGTAAGGGGACAAGATATCCTGTGTGTCGGACACATACAAAGGATCCGTGTGTCTACACTGAGGGGACCTGAGTCTCCTGAGCCATGACAGTCTCTTACCTCCTTTTACAGCCTTTGTCCAGGGGCTCAAACACGAGCTGTGGCAGTCACTTGGTGGCCTGTGCAGACCCAACCCTGTGTGTCTAAATCAGTAGATCTGGGACACTTAGCAATCTTTGTATTCAACAAGATTTCCAGTGATTTGAGTCTGATTTTGAGAAGCTCAGCACAGAATCTATTCTTTAAAATTATTTTTTAATTATGTGTGTATATTCGTGTGTGTGTGGGGGAGGGTTACGCATGTGTGAGTGTAGGTGCCTGAGGGTACCAGAAGGCACGGTTGTGAGCTGTCTGACGTGGGTTCTGGGAACCAAACTCAGGTCTTCGCAAGATCAGCAAGCACTCAACTGCCAAGCCATCTCTCCAGCCCCATGAAGCCTATTTCATTTATTTATTTTATGTGCATGAGTATTTTTCTTGCATGTATGTAGGTGCTCACGTGCATTCAATGTCCCCAGAAGGCAAAAGGGAGTGTTGGATCCTCTCAAGCTGGAGTTAGGGACCATTGTTAGCAACTATGTGGGTGCTGGGAACCAAATTTGGGTCCTCTGCAAGAGCAGCCCACGCTATTAACCACTGAGCCATCCCATCTCTCCAGCCCTAGGACATCTGTAACTGGTTGTGATCAGTTAGTTGTAAGCCCTACTGAACGCCAACCAACTCCATGAAATCTATTTTAATACACATACTTACCCATGTCCCAACACTCAGACACCCAAAGGATCCAGAACTCATATCTCTTCACCACTCCCCACCCTCCACTTGCATGTTCTCTCATTAGACATACCTGTGGCCTTTCACAGAGTGTACCACTGGGAGGCATGTGAAGATCATCCAAGCAGATTTCACCAAAGAAGACATCTATGACAGTATTGGAGAAAAACTCAAAGGCTTAGAAATTGGAATTTTAGGTAAGTAAACTGAAAAATAAAGTTTGGTGCTACCCATGAGTGTAATAATCACTTCAGTGACACTTTAATTTTTGGTCACATAGACTAAACACATTACTGTATTGTATAAGTAAATTGAATATTAAAAGTCAGTATTTGGGTCTGACAAGATGGCTCAGTAGGGTACACACAGTGCCTGCTACTAGACCCGAGTTAGATTCCTGGGTATCTAACTGACAAAAGGAGAGGACTGACTCCTGTAAGTTGTCATTTGACCTCCATGCATATATGTGCACAAAATAAATAAATAAAAATCTAATAAAAATAGTGCTCAGTTTTCCAAGGGGCATTACTATGTTACAAATTATAGCTGTGGTTTTGGAGAAAGTGATTTTCTTTCTCAGAACTGAAGTTGATATTTGTCTGTTTAACAAATAAATGTTGCCATGACTGATCCATGAAATAGAGTCAGTGTGGTAATTTAAGAACTGACTTCTTGGGACTGGGGATCTGGTTCAGGGGGCAGAGCACTTGCTGTGTAAGTGTGAGGACTGGACACACATAAAAGCCGGGCAGTCATGGTAGCCCACCTATAATCCTAGCACATGGGAGGCAGAAACAGGGGATAACAGTGTTCCAAGTTGAGTGAGAGACCCTGCCTCGAGAAATGAAGTGGAGAACTATTGAGGAAGACACTGGACATCGACCTCGGGCCTCCACATGCACATATACACATGTACTCATTCACATGCAAACACATATACATACATGCATACTAACATGCACATACACATTCAAAAAAGGTAAAAGAAATTACTTCTTACTCAGGAAACAAGATATCTATAACAATTTTTAGGCAAGATATTTTATAGTTATGTGCACAGTGTATTGTGTGAATTATACAGGAGAAAGTTTGATTGACCTTTAAAGTTCCTGTCAAATTTAAGAATTATATCTAAAAGTAACTATGCTCTTATAATGTGAATCCCTTAACAGGCTCTAGAATTAACCTACCACTTATTTTCAGACTTTGTAATTTTGGTATATGGGTGGAGGGTATGTATGCAGATTTCAGAGTAATATAAAATTAAAAAGGAAAATATGAATTCCAAAATATGATTTGGAATTAACATATAGTCTATTTTCAGATGACATAATTTTAGTATATGTGACATATATATATATATATATATATGCATATTTTGAAGCAATACAAATTGGAGGGAACAACAATAACAAAAGGACTGGAACAAAGAACTGACTGAAACAGTAAACTTCCCCTCAAAACAATAATCTTCTGCATAGAAAAACTTAAAAAAGATTCAGCAAAAGTTACAAGACAGTATGGCAGAATGCATGAACTCAGGTGGTGTGGGGGGCATGGAAAGGGGAATGAGTCTAAATTGGACTGAGAAATGATGTATTAATTGCACAAAACTTCAGTAAAAATATTTTAAAAAGAACATTTTCGCCAGGCGTGGTGGCACACGCCTTAAATCCCAGCACTCGGGAGGCAGAGATAGGTGGATCTCTGTGGGTTCAAGGCCAGCCTGGTCTACAGAGCGAGCTCCAGGACACCTGGTACTAAAAGGGAGACCCTGTCTCAAAAATACCAAAAAAAAGTGTAAAACCAAAAAAGAACATTTTCAAAAAAGTAAAAAATATAAAACATATCATTGCAGAAAAAATGGAAAGGATAGACAGACACATAAAAGAAACACAAGTTTCTTAAAATTCCAAAGACCTAAGATACATTTTTATGTATAGCCTTCTAGGTCCACATACACAGATTTTCAAAACTGAGATTCCATCTACATACTATTCTGAAATATTAAAAAAGAAACGTGGGGACGGGGTGTAGCTCAGTTGGTAGAGTGCTTGCTTGGCTTGCTTCACGGACTGGGTTCTGTCTGCAGCACATCATGGTAGATACTTCGAGGTCTCTGGAGGTGAGGAAGGAGTATCAGAAGTTCAAGGTGACCTTCAGGTGCACAGTTCAAAGGCAGCTTGGGCTCCATGATGCCGTGCCTTAGAAAAGCAAATGATGTCTTTCCAGGTCTTTAAACACACACACACACACACACACACACACACACACACACACACGTGAGTGCATATAGAGGTCAGGGGTCAATATAGGGTATCTTACATTGCTCTCTATCTTATTTGTTGAGTCAGGGTCTCTCCCTGAACCTGGAGCTCACGAATTCAGCTAGACTGGCTGACGAGAAAACCCCAGGAAATGTTCTGTCTGCACCACCCCAGTTCTAGAATTACAGATGTGCACTGCTAAGGTCAATTTAAAGAAAAGTTATCAACCAACCCCTACCCACAACTTGTGCATGCGTGTGTGTGTGTGTGTGTGTGTGTGTGTGTGTGTATGTGTGCAAAGGCGATAAGAGGATACTGGATCCTCTGGAGCTGGTTATGAGCCACCTGATATGGGGGCCAGGAACTGAACTATGATCCTCCTCAAGAGCAACTAGTGCTGTCTTAACCCCTAAGCCAGTTCTCCAGGCCCCAGCTGTTGACTCGCCCCCTCAGCCGGCATCCACTTTCTGCACTGCTATTTAGTCATGTTGCAATGAGTACCAAGTACAGAATTTTGTACCTGTTTCTTTAGGAAGGTTTCCCACCTGTTCTGACACTTTTGCTTTGCTTCTTTCTGTCAGTTAATAATGTTGGAATGCTCCCCAGCCTGTTCCCGAGACATTTCCACAGCACTCCGGACAACATCCAGGTGAGCTTTTTTGCTTTTTGTGTCTGACTGTCTCTTACCCAGGTATGGACCCCTGGCTGGATCATTACCAGGACGGGTGGAGGAGTAACAAGTGGGTCCAGCCCAAACTACCACGTGGTGACTGCTTGAGCTTATTTTCTTTCCACCTAAGAACCGGACACGCAGTCAAGGGTGTATGTTTTCATGACCACCTCTTGGATAAAGACATCGTCACCCTTCTCTGCACATCAACAAACTTCATAACCCACTGTCTCATTCTTTGAGGGAGAGGAGTGGGGACTCCGTGCTCCGCTTTCTAAAAGAGGGACTCTGCCCGGCAAATTCACAGCTCTAGATGCACATGGCAGCAGTGAGCACTTGGCTGTCCCTGACTTCCTAGGTGGTGAGATATACTCAACTTCCATAAGAGTGAAGTCTAGACATCTCTCAGTACCCTTAGGTACTGAAATCCATGAGTGTTCGAGTTCCTCATATAACATGGTGGTGTGCTTACCTGCAGCCTGTATGTGCCCTCCTGTAGACTGAACACATCTCTGCACGTCTCCTCTCTAATACAATATAAATGCATATAAACAGCTGCCATGCTGTGGTGTTCACAGAACAAAGACATTGCGGTGCAAGCTTGCATGTGTTCAGTATGTGTGAGATTCTTTTAAAAAATTAATTACAATATCTAAAATTTTTTTGGAAGTTTCTTACTTGTATCTGTGTATTTTGATTTTACTCCCTATTCCCATCTCTTATCCCCTCCCACTCCCCTGGGACCCTCTCTTTCATTAAAAATTTTAAATATATTTTTAAAGACAGGTGTGGTGGTGCATACCCATAATTCCAGCACTTGGAGGCAGAGGCAGGCAGGTCTCTGTGAGTTCAAGGCCGCCCTGGTCTATATAGTTAGTTCCAGGCCAGCTGGTGTTACAGGGAGACTTTGTCTTAAAAAGACGAAGAAAATATAAATATATTTTAATAAATTCTTTGAGAATTTCATACATGCACACAATGAATTTCGATCATATCCACCCCCTACTTCTTTGATAATTCCTGTCAAGTCACCCCACTCCTCTAAACTTCATGTCCTCTTTTTAAAAATATAGCCCATTGACTCTGTTTAAATATATATATATTATATAATTAATATATAATATATGTAATATATATATGTAATATATACATATATTATTCCTGGGTGTGAGCCATCCACTGGCATGTGGTTGACTATCTACCAGGGGGCTATACTCTTAAAGAAAATGGACTCTTCTTCCCCATCAGCTGTTCACAGCTTCTCAGCTCAGACTGGGAACTCAAGAGCTCCTCTCTCTCTGTGCTGGAATGGTGACAGTGATCCTAGGCAGGTCTGAGAGAGGCAGGCACAGCTGCTAGGGCTTCATGAGTGCAGCAGTCTGTCATGTCCAGAAGACACTGTCCTGTCCTTTTTAAGACCGACTGAGTTCAATCAGAGTTGCTAATTAGTGGGAGATTGGGGGCAGCTTACCAGTGGCTATACTATTAGAGAAAAATGACCTCCTTTCCTGCAGTGGTTAGTAACTGCCAATAACTCTTCAAGGAAGTGTGGTTTTGAAGATTTTTTTGAATTTTATTTATGTGTATGAATGTACTGTCTGCATGTAGGTTTGTGCACCCGTGTCGTGCAATGCCTTGGAGGTCAGAAGAGGGTGTCGGATTCCCCTGGAACTGGAGTTAAAGATGGTTCTCAGCCACCATGTGGGTGCTGGTGATTGAACCCGGGTCCTCTGCAAGGGCAGTCGGCGCTCACTGCTAGGCCATCTCTCCAGCCCCTGAAGATTTGTTTTGAAGATTTTTGATCCACAGTTAGTTGACTGTGGAACCTGTGAACTCTCAGGGCTCATTGCACAAAGCCTAGATTCTGTGGTGGAAGGTTCTAGATGTTTCATAAGTTCAGACTCATGGCTGCCATTGTTGGACAGGAGATTTTTTATAATGTACTGAACAGCATTTGATGGCATTGTTTCCTGACCCTTCCCGCAGCCCTGACCTTCGAGGTCCCGGGGTCACTCCAGTCTGAACGGGCTGTTATGCTTCCACTCCTCAGTTCTGCTGAAGCGCCCCTGTTGTCTGTTTAAGTCCTGTGCCTGCTGCTTAGTCTATGGTATCAGGCGTTCTTGTCTCATCCTGTTGTGGAGATAAAATGCTCTGACCACAACAACTTACAGAAGGAAAGGATTTACCTGGCTTATACTTCTGGGTTATAGTCACTAGGCGGAGTCAGAGCAGGAACTCAAGCAGGAATTTGAAGCAGAAGCCATGAGGAACAACTGCTTACTGGCTGCTCACAGGCTCATACTTTGGTAGTTTTCTTTTTTTTTTATTAATTTTATTTATTTCTGTATGTGTATGAATGTACTGTCTGCATGCAAGTTTGTGCACCCGTGTCGTGCAATGCCACGGAGATCAGAAGAGGGTGTCGGATTCCCCTGGAACTGTAGTTTTCTTATACATCCCAGGCTTACCTGCCTAGGGAGTTGCTGCCCACAGTGGGCTGGGCCGTCCTGCATCAATGAATAATCAAGACAATCCCCCACAGACATGCTCTGGGAAATCCTTCAGTTGGAAACTCTCTTCTCAGATAGCTCTAAGCTGTGTCAAGTTGACAGTTAAAGGACACTAGGCCACTGGGACATCACTGCTCAGCCCCACCACACTCCTCTCAGACTGCTCTCTGTCTCCCACACCCCCGTATCAAGTCTGAGTCTTTCTCTTATGCAAGTTCTGCTATCCTGCCCTCTTTGCCCTCTCTGTGTGCATGTGGTACCTTTCTCTTTCCCCCTCTCTTTGTCTTGGGTGAAGCCATCTCTTCCTGTCTATACCAGGTGTACCTGGGGTTCCTGGTGTTTTGTTCAAAGAATTGAAGAAGTACACACAGATTGCAATATGGTGAGAACTTTATCAGAAGCAAACCAATAGAGCAGTTCAGGTACCCGCATGAGGGCAGCTGGCTCCTTGAGTTAGAGTACTTGATGGTCATAGTTTGGGGTCTACCTTTATCCAGGCAGGAAGATGAGGAACTGGTTGCTAAGGCGAGTAGAGTGGGCAGGTCTCTGTTTTGATTGACAGGCTTCTATGATGCTCGCTGCACTTGCCTTTTCCCATAATGCATCTGAAACTAGATGGATTCCCAATTATGCATAGATGTAAGATGGCGAGTGTTTTCTTTTTCCCCTTGACAGTTTTCTCAGAAGACACAGTTTGCTCTACTGCATATGTCTTAACCAGTTTAGGCATAATTGGCTCCCCACCTCTTAATTCTAGATATATCTCAGAACACACTTGAAGAGAAACTGAGTTACCAAAGGATTGTTAAATTATCTCATTATTTGTAGCAGAGGGTGCCTGCAGCTTGATGGGTGCAGGTGGGTGCAAGTGGGTGTCCCAGGCTGCTAAGGCCATTGTAGGAGAGGCTAGGTACATAACCCAAGACCAACAGAGTCCCATTGCCAAGCTGACCCTCTATAGCCCAGGATGTCCTCCTCCTTTTATTTTCTATTCTGCTGTCTCCAAGACCCCTTGTGCTAACCCTTCTGAAAATCCAACACAGATGTTCCTCCACAGTGATGGGGTTCCTCCCCACAAGCCCAACTTCAGTTGAAAATATCCCTCCTGACCAATCTAGCTCTATACGCAGCACACTGTAGAGGGATGGGTGTGCCTCTCTCTCAGGGTTGGGAGGTTGACTGGGATGCCCATGAGGATGTCCTTGAGAGAATATGACACTGCATGCCACTAGCCCTGGGAATGCTCCAAATTTAAAATGTGAACTATGGTTTCTACTGTATGCACACTGTTTATTCCATCAGAAATAAGAAACCATCTCTCTCTTCCTTTGAAACCCGTGACTCTATTCCTCCCCACATTTTCTTTTTTATTTTATTTTATTTATTTCTTATGTGTATGAATGTACTGTCTGCATGCAAGTCTGTGCACCCGTGTCGTGCAATGCCGTGGAGGTCAAGAGGGTGTCGGATTCCCCTGGAACTGGAGTTCTCCTGGAACTGGAGTTTCAGACGGTTTTTGGCCGCCATGTGGGTGCTGAGGATCGAACCCGGGTCCTCTGTAAGAGCAGTTGGCGCTCTTAACTGCTAGGCCATCTCTCCAGCCCCTCCTCCCCACATTTTCAAAGCAGTGCTCCTTAACTTCTGTTGAGCCTCACATATTCTCCCCACATTTTCAAGGCAGCGCTCCTTAACTTCTGTTGAGGTTCACATATGGGTAGGGCCTTAGAATGGATAGCAGGTGCTTTGTGACTCTACTGGATGCTTGTTGGGCCTCAGCTAGGAGCCCAATTGCAGGCCGATCCTGGAGGGAGCTGCTGCAACACAGGCTTTTACCAGCTCACGCTTCTGTAGCTCTGATTGTTTCCCAAGATAATTCTCTGATGGCTGGACTGACTTGTGGCTGTGGTTATTTTTTCCAGAGCCTCATCCACTGCAACATCACCTCTGTCGTCAAGGTGAGTGTATGATCTAATGTATTAAACACAGTCATTGGTGCATTCCTGGTAATGAGACCGCTCTTGACCCAAAGGCTGGGTCTGGTCTTTCCCCTGTTTTACTCTGGTCTCATCAGGAAAACAGAGATGAGTTCATTCTGTCTGGTGTCGGAATCCCATATCTGGATTCAGAACTTGCCAGGCCTGATGATACTGAAACTTTTGATAGCCTTTTAAATAAATTCTTCTTAAAATTAATATGTTTTAAAATGTTTAGTTTTCTCTGTAAATAGAGGAAAGTTCACTCTGTGGGGGAAGATGACTTTCTGGAGATTGTGTAGATTTTCTAGTCTCAGTATTTGCTGGATTGAATTCCAGAGCACCTGTGCGGTACCTTCTCCTTGTCAGTCTTAGTTGCCTGTGGTCAGCCATGGTCCCAGAAAATTAAGTGTAATATGTTTTGAGAGAGACTACAGACCATATTCACATAACTTTTATAGTATATTAATATAATTGTTATGACTTATTATTAGTTGTTGATCTCTCATTATGTTTCATTGGCAAGTTCAACTGTACCATTGGTAATGCTGGCTTCAGGCTTCATATCTGCCTAGAATCTCTCATTATGTTTCATTGGCAAGTTCAACTGTACCATTGGTTATGCTGGCTTCAGGCTTCATACCTGCCTAAGTGCAGGTTTAGCAGAGATTTCACCGGGAGATACCCAAGCACGCATTTTCCAAGCCAAATCAAGAAACAGACTCTCCAGCCTTAGTTTCGAGGAGATTAGTGAGTTTACTCAGGCTTTGATATTTTACTCATTGGAGCAAAATATCACTTCCAGAGAATCCTTTCCCCACGTGTCCATTGAGAGCCTAGCATGGATTCAGTGACCTCTGCCCATGATGGCAAAATGGTGAGCGCCAGCCAGCTCCACATGGCTGACTTTTAATATGCCCCTCGTCCCTCCTCCAACATGGCACCGGCAGCTTCCCAGAGTTCCCCACTTGCCTCCTCAGCAAGCATCGTTAAGGGGGCTCGGCTTTGCCCTCAGCACCTCCCTCCATGTAAACTAAACTCCATCTTTTTTTTTTTTCCACACATTCCTTTAATAGATTTTTATCCTAGTTGTTGTACTGAACAGTCACATGCATTGGAAAAAAAACACCTTTAGAAATATTATTTAAAACATGCAGCTCTGATTAATTGCACTGCCAAGGCTGAGATTACATCTTGCACCTTTGGTTCTAAAACTATGAACTTATTGAAATACTTTAACAAGTGATGGAAAACAGAATTATATAATATATATTTTATATAATTAAAGAACTGACAATATCAAAGGTACTTAGGCTGTTTCATTGAAGGGAAGAGATTGTAGGGGAAGCCATGTGATATGTATATAAAGCTTGGACAAAAATCTGAACACTTTTTTTTTTGGTCTTTTTGAGACAGGGTCTCTCTGTAGCCCCAGCTGTCCTGAAACTCACTCTGTAGACCAGGCTGGCCTTGAACTCACAAAGACCTGCCTGCCTCTGCCTCCTGAGTGCTAGGATTAAAGGCGTGTGCCTTTACTAAAAATATCTTTTTAACATTTTCACTTTTTTTAAACCCTGCCCCACATTTTCACTTTTTAGATCCCTTTTTGATACCATGAGACATAACATTCATAAACAGATTAACCCTTAATTGTGCAGATTTACGAAGTAATTAACATTTATTTCCCATGTAAGGAGATGGGACAGTTGTCTCAAATACACTAGTATAAATGGGGGATAGTTTGAAAAATAGAGAAATGCTCAATAAAAATTGAGCTCTTAGTTTCAAACATCTCAGGACTAAACATCCTGTATATCCACCCAGGCAACCATGCCGCTTGCTTTATGGCAGGGATGCAAATGGTCAATGACAAACAGCTTCACACAGCAACTTTTTAAACTTTCCTTCTGGGCCAAAGACTATGCCTATGAGGATTCGAGTAGCCCTGTCAGGCCTCCAACAGCAGATTGTGAAGGGCCCAAAGTCTGCCCTTCCTTCCCAGACACAATGTCAGACACATAAAATCTGTCATGTTACATTTTACATTTTGAAATATGGAAGAATATTTTAAATACCTTTAAGGCATTTATTTATTAAAATGTTCTCTGCCAAGATTTCAGATTAGCTTAAATTTTAATTCAGTCTTTACATGTCTCTGAGGTTGCCACCTCAATGCCACAAAAAATACCTTCTCCATCAGTCAGTGTGACCAGCATCCACATGGAGAGCCCCTTGGTCAGCCTCTGTTTTGGTGAACCAGCTAGATGTTAATACTGATCTGTTACAAGGTAACAGCTCCTAACTCAAGCTCAATGGAAAAGGAGTGAAACTTCTGCAAAGTGCACTTTTAAGAAGAGATACTTTTTGCTTATGAAAAGAAATCAGTGACTCTTCTAAGAACAATAAAAGGGAAATGTTTAACAGCTTTAGCTCACATGACAGTTTACTTGGGAATCAACTTGATATCAAGTAAATCATTATCATTAGATGCAAGCCTATTCATTTAAACAGTTCCATAAAACAAATATGTTTAACTAGTTTCAAACCCAAAACTTCAGCACCTTGATGAAAACTCTAAATTAGAGATGAAAACTTAAATCAGAATAAAATATGACTCTTAACTTTATAACAGTCAACATAACAACANTATTATTCAGAGAGATGCTCAGTGACCGTGTCTCAGGCAGTCTGATGTTCCTCATTCCTTAGTGTTCAGATGGGTCAACCTCTCTGCTGACATTCCCCAGTTCATCCTGCACAGCCATAAGTTGTATGTTTTCAGGCATTTAGATTGGTGACTTTTACCTGTGGGAACATAAAATTCTCCTCCCATTGTTATTTTTAAGATCAGAAAAATGGAAAATTTATCAATAGGATTGAAACAGAGTTATCCATTTGTATCCCAGAAAGGATAGTACTAAACTCCATCTTTACAGTTCGCAGCTTGTCTGATAATAAGTACACTTTAAATGAAGATATGTTTATGCCACAGCAGGTCCTGGGTGGCTGTGTTCTCAGCCCAGCTCAGCAGCTAATTATTTGGACAACACAGTTATCTAACCCCCTTGAATTTCTACTTCTGCACTTGTCTAAATGTTGGATGAGCCAGGCCTGGTGGCCCATGCTTGCACTCAGGAGGCGGAAGCAGACAGATCCCTGTGAGTTCCAGGCCAGCTGGAGCTACAGATCCTGTCTCAAAAAGACAAAATAAACAAACAAACAAACAAAAATTGGGGGGGGGGCTGGAAAGATGGCTCAGCAGTTAAGAGCACTAGCTGCTCTTGCAGAGAACTGGGGTTCAGTTCCCAGCACCCACATGGCAGCTAATAACTGACCGTAACTTCAGTTCCAGGAGATCCAATGCCCTCTTCTGACCTCCGTGGGCACTGCAAAACACTGGTCCATTTATACACATGCAAGCATATACTCATACACATAAAATAAAAGTAAATAATAGATATTTAAGAGAAAAAGAGAGTTGGATGGCTAGGAAGGTGGATCCTTTAGTTAATTGCTTGCCTTGCAGGCACAAGGACCTCCATTCAGATCCCCAGAGCACACATAAAACGCCAGGCATTGCAGGTACAGAGATAGCAGATTCGTGGAGGCTTGCGACCCAGCCAGCCTGGCCTACATGCTAAAGATCCAAGCCAATGAGAGGTCTTATCTCAAACAAACGGTGGTGGGTGCTGAGGACCCATGCCTCAGGTTGTCCTCTGACCTCCACATGCACAACCACACACTGACACCCCCCCACCCCCTCATAGGAGACACACTCACACAGACACACATACAGCAAGAATGTTGGTTTGTACATTGAGCCTTTGCTTTGGGCCAGCTGTAGAATTGTTTATGCTGTCAATCCCTCAAAGCTAGTCCATCTATGCTTTTGCTTTGAAGAAGAAAGGGGCGTCCCCTATACATACAGTCTAGAAACAGCTACTGCTTTGGAATGGACACAGCCAGATACACAACTGAATGGAGAGAACGCTCTTTCCGCTACCACAGCTCATAGCTGCTGAGTGCTGAGCTTTCAGCCCAGACTCACCTCACAGCTGGACCCGTTGCTCAGCCCACAGAGCTCACGACTAACTAGTAGCCCTGACGGTCACTCTGGAGCAGTGGTGGAGCCACAGGAGAAGCAGGGTGGAGATTCTGATTTCAGGTTGCTTCGGGGACTGTGTGTGTTGGGGTGGAGGGAGGTTCCGTTTCAGTGCTTGAAACATGACAAGAGTGGGGGACTGGCTTTCCAACCTAAGTAGGGAAGATGGCTGCTCATGAGTCCCTGATCACCAGTCATTTCCAGGGCTGTAAACGATTACTTCACCATTGGTTGCTTTCTGTTAGCAGGCTGGCATGTTACAGCTTCCTGCTCTGTTATTATTAAGCACTAACAGGCTTTTTATGCTAAGCAATCAGTGGCTTTTTAAAGCCCCCAGCTGATGTGGTTTTAAATTTGATGTATCCAGCTGTTGTCTTCAGCTTTACCACTAAAATCTTTTTACATTATTTTACACATTGACCTTTCGAACTTGGGCTGTTTGATCATCTGGGTTTCCCCAGATGGATTAGACAACCCTTTGATGTCTTTAACAAAGAAATGCTTTGATTTGTGGGGATTTTTTTAAAGTTTTATTTATTGATAGACACTAAATTCCCTAAGTAACAAAGAAAATAAATGAAAGGTTAGCTTCTAAATATACCATGCCCTCATCAGCCTGGCTGGCTGCAAACGGAACTAGCAACTTCTAATGGCTTCAAAGATGCCATCTGGGAATATGGCACTCTTGCTTCTTAAGGCAGAGATGGGAGAAAGAGTTCAAGGGCAGCTGGAAGGTAGGGTAGGACATTGCATTAGTTATTTCTTTTGTTGCTGTGCCAAATACCTGACAAAAGGGGCCGGGGAGGTAGCCCAGCAAGCAGGTGGGTGCTCACTACTCAGGCGAGGAGCCCTGGATTTGGGTCCCTAGCACACAGACGGAAAAGTTTTACCTGCATGCAACTTTACTGTTAAAATGTGAATCTCTAAATGTGTTTAGGAATTAATGTGTGGTTTATTTTCAGGATTTGTAATTTTGATTTATGTGTGGACTGTATATATGCATATTTTGGAATAATATAAAATTAAAAGGAACAAAAAAGAGAGAGAAAAACCTATTCAAAGAACTGACCAAAACAGTAAACTTGTGCATGGAAAAGGTTATAAAAGACTGAGAAAAAGATACAAGATAGGACTTAACATGTATGACAGAATCCATGAGCTCTGGCGGGGGTGGGGTGGGGGGAAAGTAAGGGGTGGGCATGGATGGGGAATGAGTCTAAATTTGATTAAGAAATGTTGTATGAAATGTACTCAATAAAAATTAACTTAAGCTGGGCATGGTGGTGCATGCCTTTAATCATAGCACTCAGGAGGCAGAGGCAGGTGGATCATTGTGAGTTCAAGGCCAGCCTGGTCTATAGAGTGAGTTCCAGGACAGCTGGGGCTACAGGGAGACCCTGTCTCAAAAAGACCAAAAATAAATAAATAAATAAATAAATAAATAAATAAATAAATAAATAAATAAATATTAACTTAAAAAAAAAAAAAAGAAAGAAAAGCCCAGAAAAGCCTGGTGTGGCTGCCCACACCTGTAACCTCNAAAAAAAAATAAAAAAAAAAATAAAAAAATATTAACTTAAAAAAAAAAAAAAGAAAGAAAAGCCCAGAAAAGCCTGGTGTGGCTGCCCACACCTGTAACCTCAGTGCTGGAGAGCAATGACAGAGGGACCACTGGGGCCTGCTAGCCTAGCCAGAAAAACAGCAAGCTCCAGGTTCAGCAAGAGATTCTGTCCTGACAGAATAAGGCAGAGAGAGATAGAGGAAGACACTTGATGACCTCCACTGGCTTCTGTGTATAAGGACACACACACACACACCCCACAATAGAAGCAACTTGAGAAAGGGAGGGATTGGTTTGGCTCACAGTTGAGGGTACAGTCCATTATGGTTGAGAAGTAGGTGTAGTCTGTCATGGGAAGAAGGCTGCATGGAGGGAGCACGGTGGCTGTCACATTGGGTGCACAGTCAGGAAGCAGAGAGAAATGCATGCTGGGGCTCAGCTCACTCCCCCTTTTTATTCAGCTCAGGACCCCAGCCCATAGCAGGGTGCCACCCACATTCAGGGCGGGGCTTCTCTACTCAGCCCTTTCTGGAAACACTCTCATAGACACTCCCATAGGCGGGTCTTCTCATTGATTCCAGATCCTATCAAACTGAAAACAAAGATTCACAATCACAGAGACTAGACATTGGAAACTTTGGGACAGACGCTGACTATATGCAGGACTGTCTGTGAAATAGGGATCATCCACCCCCCCAGGGTTAGTGTGCTCCACCCCCCCAGGGTTAGTGTGCTAACATGGGAGACTGTGGAGATGCTCTAGTGTATTTAAAGGATGTAGACGGTGCCCCTGGAGAGAGAGAGAGAGAGAGAGAGAGAGAGAGAGAGAGAGAGAGAGAGAGAGAGAGAGAGAGAACTCAATCTAGTTCCATGTTCTCTTACTTCCCTCAGTGGCAGTTTCTTTCCAGAAAAGAAAGGAATGGGACCTACCCTCAGTCCCCTCCCCCTGTCCCCCCAGCAGCAAGCAGATCACCTGGGGGCTCTCTGGGACTGACACAGGGGCCTGGTTCGTGGGACAGAACCACTCTCTGTCGAGAGACAGAACATGGAGATTATAGGGGGGAAACAGAAATTTCTGGGTCAGGCTAGCTCTTGAAATACACATGAATATTTGATAACATGTATTAGAGGAAGGAAATGAACAGCCATTTCAACACACATTGGATTTAAAAGAAAATGAATTTATGCTGAACATTAAAGAGGCAGGTGGACCCGAAACCAGATCATGTCTTTCTTATTATGAATTTCATCTTCTCTTAGAAAGAATACTCTGTTTCCTTGGTAACCTCACCCCTCTGTATCTCCAAAATTCCATGTTGGGGTCACTCTATTATAACCCTCATTCGTGGGCTGGTTTTCTCATATTATACATTAACAGAAAGCAGTTGATAGTTTGATTTTTATTTTCCTGGATTAAGAAGAGGGCTGGCTTCATATTCTAATTCGCAGCCTCTTCCACTCCCTCCAGGCATCTAACTGGGAAAGATGAAAGATAATTGAATTTCTCCCAATAATCAGGAGACCGAGGCCATGTGTTCAAGGCCAGCCTGGGTAACATAGTAAGTTTGAGGTTAGCCTGGGCAACATAGCTTCAAAAAGTGAAAACAAGATAGGTGTGGTGGCACATGCCTTTAATCCTAGCACTGAGGAGGCAGAGGCAGGAGGATCTTTGTGAGTTCAAGGCCAGCCTGGTCTACAGAGTGAATTCCAAGACAGCTGGGGCTACAGAGAGACCCTGTCTTGAAAAGACCAAAAAAAAAAAAAAAAGTGAAAACAAAACAAACAAAAAGTCCATTGAAGTTCAAGTCCAGCCTGGTCTACAGAGTGAGTTCCAGGACAGCTGGGGCTACAGAGAGACCCTGTCTTGAAAAGACCAAAATAAAAAAAAATGAAAACAAAACAAACAAAAAGTCCATTGAATTTCAAAAACAAGAACTAAAGCCCCTGGAGGGCATAGCAGTGCCAGGCAGAGTGCATCCCCAGTGGACCCTGCCACAAGACACCATCCTGCCGTCTGCAGGTACCTGGGGCTCATGCCGTCCCCCCGAGACCGGAGAGTTTGTTTTCCCCTTGCCCTTGTCTGAGCTAAGTTGGCTTTTTGTAGTTTGGCAGGAGACCATTACCCTAGCTCTGTTTCCAGTAATGAGCCCTTAATGTCACATGACTGCTGAATGACATATATGTATAGTGCCCTCCTTGGGACAGGGAGGTTTCCCTTGAAGTCCTTGCAAAGTGAACTCCTTAACAGCCATGGAAACCTGGGGGTGGAGTCCCAGGCCAGTGACCTGTGACTCCTTTGCTCTAGTGGGATACAGAAGCAGAACGATGCAGGCTTCTTTGTCTTTCAGGCAGAAAGGACTCATCTTGAACATTTCTTCTGGGATAGCCCTCTGTCCCTGGCCTCTGTATTCCTTGTACTCAGCCTCCAAGGTGAGTGAAAGAGTCCTCTGTCCCTCTTTTCTTCCTGGGGCTTTCTCCTTAGGGTCACCTGCCCAGTTGATGGACAGGGCTGCCTGGAGGCAGCCATAGGCAAGGACAGGGTCAAGCTGCCCTGCCAAGATTCTAACCTTCTGGGCCTCTGAGCCTGGGAGTCCAGGCGTTGCCCAGCTTTGTCACAGCAGAGGACTTAAAGGAGCACTGCCCCATTTGTTAAGTGGTATGCATTGGTCCTTAGGATGTGTTTATCCCAAAATGTGTGTTCTGGCTAAGTGAGGGTCGTCTTCCCGGGCCGAGAATGAAGTGGGGCAGACATCAAGACAAATTGCTACATTTCCCCTCTGCTTGCTCCTCTCTTGTCCAGCTTTATGAAGATAGATAAGTTATGGAGTAAAGCATATCTTCACACACACACACACACACACACACACATGCACACGGGTATAGGAACTACTTGATTTGGCCATTTGATAGTGTGTGTATGTGTGTGTATGTGTGTGTGTGTGTGTGTGTGTGTGTGTATGTGTGTGTGTGTGTGTGTGTGTGTGTGATATTTAAGGTCTCCTGTCATGACAACTTTCAAACATACCATACATTGTCATTAACTACAGTCACCATGCTGGAACAGAGAGGGCCAGAACATTTTTATCCCCCCTCACTGAAACTTTATACTCCTTGACCCTCTTCCAAGCAGGAAGCATCTGCCCTGCCCTTGGAAATCCAAGGGAGGTGGTTGTAAGGCAGGAGGAAGCAGATTCTGGGAGCTGAGGTGTTTTTTCTTACTGCAGGCATTTGTGTGCACATTTTCCAAGGCCCTGCAGGTGGAATATAGAGCTAAAGGAATCATTATCCAGGTGAGGTGGGAAGTCTCGAGGTGTGGGCTGAGGGACATTGCCCCCTGCAGGACAGGCTGTGCATGTGCAGCCTGCTGGGAGATGGTCCCTCCTGCTGCTTTGGTGTGTGTATGTATGTGTGGTCTATGTGTGTGTCTGTATGTGGTATATATGTGTGTGGTCTATGTGTGTGTGTGTGTGAGTGCATGCATGTGTATATGTGTATGGGAGTGTATGTGTGATATATATATGTATGGTATATTTGGTCTATGTGTGTGTCCGTATGTGGTATATATGTGTGTGGTCTATGTGTGTGTGTGTGCATGCATGTGTATATGTGTATGGGAGTATACGTGTGATATATATATGTATGGTATATTTGGTCTATGTGTGTGTCTGTATGTGGTATATATGTGTGTGGTCTATGTGTGTGTGTGCATGCATGTGTATATGTGTATGGGAGTGTATGTGATATATATATATATATATATGTATGGTATATGTGGTCTATTTGTGTGTCTGTATGTGGTATATATGTGTGTGGTCTATTGTGTGTGTGCATGCATGTGTATATGTGTGTGTATGGGAGTGTATATGTGATATATATATGTATGTATGGTATATGTGGTCTCTGTGTGTTTGTATGTGGTATATATGTGTATGGTCTATGTGTACATGCATGTTTGTATATATGTGTGTTGTATATATGTATGTATGGTATATGTGGTGTGTGGATGTTATATATGGGTGTGTGTGCATGCATATATGAATGTATGCATGTGTATGTATAGGTGTATATGTGTGTATGTAGATGAAAGTTTCAAGGTGCATGTGTAGAGGTCAGAGAAGTTAATTTCCTCCTTCTACTAAGTGGGTATCAGGGACTGAACTCGGGTCATCAGGCTTGGTGGCGAGCACCTTCACCAGCTGAAGGTGCTTTAATTGTCTGAACTTCAATTTTGAGTTCCTCAGACCTTGTGCCTGCTATGTGGCCACTCTACAGCCTCGAACTTCAACTGCAACTGTTGTGCTGTGCTTTTATGCCAAGTCTCTCAGGTGCCCCGTTACCTGGGCATGCATCTGAAGCACAAGCTGTGCCATTAAGGCCTCATCTCTCCACCTTTCTGCCAGCTCTGTCTTGTCATCTGTTAGCTCAGAACATTTCACAGGCAGAAAGGAGTTGGGAAATAGCATTGATGCCTCGGTCTTCTCAGGGGTGGACTGTTTTCTGTCAAGCTCTTTATTTTCCATCCTAGGTGCTGACCCCATATGCTATTTCAACCTCGATGACAAAGTACTTAAATACCAACATGATAATCAAGACTGCTGAGGAGTTTGTGAAAGAGTCATTGAACTACGTCACAATTGGGGCTGAAACCTGCGGCTGCCTTGCCCATGAAGTCTTGGTAATTGGTGACTTCCTGTGAAGCAAGGGTGGAAGGTTGTTCAGGCAACCCTGGGCAGGGTGGGGCTTGCTCTTCCTTGCTAGTGGGGCACTCAGTTGGTCATTTTCTCTCAAGGCAAGCTCCCAAGCCAGCATGCTGCACAGCTGCAGTACAGCGAGGGGAAAGAAGTAGATGGTATGAAGGGGAGGAAGGGCGGCCTGGGTGCTCAGCCAGTCAATCACCCAAGTCCCATTGGGCTCCTGTCTTCTTTGGTTCTGTGTTTCTGTAAAATCAGACCTCCAGAGGGTGTTAATCAATTTTCCCTTCATGATATTTTATTTATTATTTTTATGTATATGAGTACTGCCTGCATGTAAGTGTACCCATGTCTTGCAAGGCCCTCGGAAGTCAGAAGAGGGCATTGGATCCCCTGGAACTGGAGTTACAGATGGTTGCTAGCTGCCATGTGGGTGCTGGGAATGGAACCTGGATCCTCTGCAAGAGCAGCCAGTGCTCTTAACCGCCGAGCCATCTCTCCAGTCCATTTTCCCTCTCTTATAAGAACATAGCTGATGGAAACAGAGAAGGAAAACTCAGAGGTTTCGGGCCATGGTTGGCCAGCTCCTTTGCTTCTGAGCTCAAGGTGGGATACAGCATCTTGGTGGGTGGAGCAAAGCTGTTCCCCTCCCCAGAGCCAAGCAGGAGAAGAAGAAGAAGAAGAAGAAGAAGAAGAAGAAGAAGAAGAAGAAGAAGAAGAAGAAGAAGAAGAAGAAGAAGAAGAAGAAGAAGAGGGAGGAGGAGGAGGAGGAGGAGGAGGAGGAGGAGGAGGAGGAGGAGGAGGAGGAGGAGGAGGATCTGGGCAAGACTTACTCTTCAGAGGAATGCAACAACCCACTTCCTCCAAGTCTGCCATGTCTCCTAATAGTTTGTCCCCTGTGAACTCACCAGTGGGTTGGTGAGGCTGACATTTTCCAGATTCAGCCTCCCTCTATAGTACCCCCAGCTAGGAACCAAGGCTTCCACGCACATGCATTTTGAAGGGGACACTTTATATCTGAACCAGAAGAGGAAGGAATAAGGAGAAGGACCACTTTGATTTGTAGCATTTGCTGACTTTCTAGGTGTAATACTCCCACTGCGATGGGTATTAAGCTACCAATACTACGTCACTGCACATGAATTGAGAGGTGAGGATGTGACCAGCTATTGTAAGCAGGCGCTGTCAGGTCTGGAACTTCCTGACCACCATCAAATATGAAGATAGGGTTCAGAGGTGTGTGGTGTGAGACGTGCTGCTTTGAAAAACAAGTGCGGAGCTGGAGAGATGGCTCAGCGGCACTGACTGCTGAGTTTGATCCCCAGAACCCACATGGCGGCTGAGAACCATCTTTAACTCCAGTTCCAGGGGAATCCGACACCCTCTTCTGACCTCTGCGGCTTTGCACGACACGGGTGCACAAACCTACATGCAGACAGTACACTCATACACATAAAAAAAAAAAAAAAAAAAAGAAAATCAAGTGCAAACGGAGATGTGGACCGTTGTAACACTGCAATGCCAGGCACCCCGGAGCTTTATTTCCGACTTTGTTTCCAGCTCCACCATGAGTATGCGTCTTCTTTACTTTTTGCCACGTCTGTCTCATGGGTTTCTATCATGGGAATCCATTTTTCTCCCTGCCCCTCCCTCCCCTTTCTCCTCGTAGCCCTCCCTCCTCCTTCCCCACCCTTGTCTCCTTCTCTCTCTCTCTCCTCTTCTTTTTCTCTTCCCTTCTCTCCCTCTCTCTTTCTTTCACAAACACTAAAGCAAGGGGTACTGAACTTTCTTTTTTTTTTTCCTTTGGTCCTGAACTTTCTAAGCAGAACCAGTTGACCTTTTTACTGTGGCTCCACAACAATGTGTGGAATTGCCAGCTTAACTCCCGCTGCAAGATGGGCTCCGGGGAGTCTACGATCTCTGTTTTCCCTACTGCTGATTATACCTTCCTCCAGATCTCCGTTTCCTTTGGAAAATTGATTGAATGCCCAATGAGAGATTAGATATAATGCTTCTTCTTTTCAAAATTGTTGCATTTTTGTTTATTCATTTTGTGTGGATGTGTGGATGTGTGAGGGCACATACATGACGTATGGATGTGTGAGGGCACATACATGATGTGGAGGTCAGACGTCAGCTTGTGGGAATCCTTTCTTGCCTTCCACCATATGGTCTGGGGATGGAATTCAGTTTATCAGGCTTGCTGTCAGGTGCCTCCATCTGCTGAGCTATCTCACCCGCCCTCTGAGTTTTAACTTAATTTGAATTGGATAATTAAAACTGGCCAGTTTGGAAATGTGTACCCCCACCCCACAATCTGTCATGTAGACATGTCTGCTTCCTCCAGGGGACTCTGTTCTTCTTGCTGTTCTGATTAAGACGGCACAGGGGGAGAGTACCCATGAGGGTGTGCTGGCTGTTGTCCTTCACCTTCTCCTGAGCGGTGCTCTCCTTTCTGTCTCATGTATCCCACTAGAAGGGGATGCACCTTTGAATCCTGTGGTTTTGTCAGTGCACTGCCTCACCAGCAGGGCTGCAGATCCCTGGAACCTCGCCACACCCCATTCAGCTACAAGCTGTCTGTGTAACTGCCTCAGGGAGACCCACGGCCCTCATCTCTCTGTGTTAGCACCACTGTGAGCCCAAGAGAGGCTGGGAGGTGAATGTCGGCACCTCGCGCACCATGCCAGGATCCTTCTGTATGTGGTGGAGGCTAACCTCTCTTACCTTATTTAGGACACCACCCTGTTCATTCATTCTCCTTATCGGGCGAGCTCAGCAAGTCAAGACATTCAATTCAAGACAAAGCTAATGAAGGAGTTTGAGTTTTGCTGTAAGATAAAACATTTGCATAGGGAAGAAAATTCTAGAGGAAGTGTTGATTCTGTTACTTGGCCTCTGGAAAAACAGTTCAGTTAGTTTCTCAGAGCCCAGGATCAACGCAAGGGCCACACACTTCTCTCCTTCCACATCCCACTGTCTCCCAGGCAGAGAAAGATACAGACTCCAGGTACACATTCCAGACATCACAGCCTGCCTGTGTCCAGAGCCCACCATCTCCAGTAGGTATGACACCCCTCACCTTTAGACAACTCTGGGATCCTAGTCCTCCAAGGTGATGATGTGTCAATCAGAGTCCCTCTCTTCAGGAGACAGTAGCCCAGCTGGTGAGGCTTTTGGACATAATGTCCTACATGGTCCAGTTCCATATTTCCAAAGTTGAACCTCTTGACTTTTCTCTCTTGATTTTCTTTCTTTCTTTCTTTCTTTCTTTCTTTCTTTCTTTCTTTCTTTCTTTCTTTCTTTCTTTCTTTCTTTCTTTCTTTCCTTTTGTATTGGTCCTCTTGAGACAGGCTCTCCCTGTAGCCCAGCTGTCCTGAATTTACAGAGATCTCCCTGCCTCTGCCTCCCCAGTACTATGACTAAAGGCAGGCACCATGCCTGGCTCTCTCTTGGTTTCTCTCTTTCTTTCTTTCTTTCTTTCTTTCTTTCTTTCTTTCTTTCTTTCTTTCTTTCTTTCTTTCTTTCTTTCTTTCTAGGTCTCCCTGTAGCCCCAGCTGTCCTGGAACTTGCTATATAGACAGGGCTGGCCTTGAACTCACAGAGATCCACCTGCCTCTGCCTCCTGAGTGCTGGGTGTGCCACCATGCCCAGCCTCTCTTGATTTCTTAATAATGAATTCTTCTCTTTTCAGGCAAGTAGATGCCAAGAACAAGTTATGTGTTTTTAAGTCTAGTGAAGTAGGGGAGTAATGAAAATATAAAAAAAATGAATGAAAATATATAAAAAAAAGAAAACCAATATGGAATTTTCCAGGATTTAGAAAGACCACTGGGTCTAAGGAGCTGGGCAGCCCATAGGATCAAGCAGTTAACGTGGAAAGGTCAATGCCAAAAAGATGAGGTAGAGATAGCATGTGTTCTATCCACAAGGAGGTCTGGGGGCTGAGGAAGAATAGGAAGCCCTACAGAGAGCATCCAATGCCATGTGTGGAGGCTTCATATGTGTTACCTGATCATCTGATGAGGTTGTGTTTTGTAGTTTCCATTTTACAACTCAGGAAACTGCAGTTCAAAGCTGAGCCAGCTGGTCAAAGTGACCTAGGTATAGTGAAAATGGACTTAAGTCCACTTCTGTTTCATTTTCCAGCCCTCCCTTATTCCTCCCATGGTCCTCTTTGCTCAGGCGGCTCTAGACTGAGAGAAATGGAAGAGAGACCTTTTTAGAGCATCTTCAGGGCACTAGGATTAACTCTTTCTTACAGGTAAACACTGCAAGTCAAAACATTTAGTTCAAAATGAAGCTAATAGAAGCATTTAATTTTTAAAAATTTTTTTATTAATTTTATTTATTTCTGTATGTGTATGAATGTACTGTCTGCATGCAAGTTTGTGCACCCGTGTCGTGCAATGCTGCGGAGGTCAGAAGAGGGTGTTAGATTTCCCTGGAACTGGAGTTCTCCTGGAATTGGAGTTTCAGACGGTTTTTGGCTGCCATGTGGGTGCTGGGGATTGAACCTGGGTCCTCTGTAAGACCGGTGGGCACTCTTAACCGCCAGGCCATCTCTCCAGCCCAAAGCATTTAATTTTTGCTGACATCAAACATTGGGATGGGGAGAAAATTCTAGAGGAAGAAGTGTTGATTCAATGACTAGGCCAGTGGAAGAAGAGTTCAGTTTTGGTTCCCAGAAGCTACCTTCCATGCCTTTCCTTGAAGGGAAGCCTAAATTAGATCTGAGACTGAGCTGCTGCAGAAACAGGAACCACTTCCTCAAGCTCCGGTTCCTGGTTGAACGTCCTTTTGAAGGGAGCTGACGGGGCGAGGAGTGGAGTAACATGAACGCCGTGAGCAGCATGGCTGTGTGTGGGGTCCTGGAAGTTCTGGACAGGATGTGACGTGGGAAGTCTTCCAAGGCCTGGCCTGCAGCTTGAAGTGTGTTCAACCAGGCCTTTGTACCTTCACCAGGCTTCCACTTTTGAGAGCAAGTGCCTTCTAGATGACACAGCACTATATACAAGGAACAGACATCATTAAAGAAAATTTAATAAACAGGTGTTTTTTTTTTCCAGGAAAAAACAACAATAAGTATGTAAAATACCAAAACAGAGTGAATGCCCTGTTGATAATTCACACTTTTCTGTGAATGGCTTTCCAGGAAAAAACAACAATAAGTATGTAAAATACCAAAACAGAGTGAATGCCCTGTTGATAATTCACACTTTTCTGTGAATGGCTTTCCCTCATTCAGGTGTTTCCATGGTTGCTTAGTTCCCACTGTGCCCTGGGCACCATGCCAGGTGAGGGAAGGTGTTTCTGATTCTTTCTTGCAATCTTACTTTAATAGAACCTCGGTAGAAAGAGTGCAAAGGCGCCTGGGAAATGAGACTCCAGGAAGAGCAATGCTCATTAGGGCAGAGAGGGGGACGGTGGGGATGGTGAGGACGGTGAGGACGGTGGGGACGGTGGGGGGGATGCCGTGAGCAAGTTCTCTAGATTTTACAAGTCCTTAGGGATGATCCTATCCAGATGGCAAAAGGGCATTTGAAGGGACAACTTAGATGTCTTGCTGAGAAAGCATCACAAGACCTTTAAGCACTAGAACTACTTAATAGATTTGGAGACTTAACTTTAGTAGTCAGAAAAAGTAATCCGTAATGCCTGACTCCAGACTGTCTGAGCTGCAATTTCTTTGCACAGATTTTTTTTTCTTTTCTCTCAGATACTCACATTTCTGTTCCAGGCAAGTTTTATGGACCTGATCCCATCCAGACTTCTCTACAGCAGTACCCTCCAAGGGCTCCTCCTGACACGCTACACAGGTTACCTGAAGCACAACATCCGGATCAGATAGCTCATTCATGGGTGAAGGCCTGCCAGGAGATCACCATCCTGCACATGCTGACGTCAGGGTTGGGGCACTGTTCCACAGACACACAGCTTACATCGCATAGTGACTCAAGTCTAGAGACCTTTAGAAAAGCTGGGCTATGAAAACATGTATTATGCAAGGGGATGTTTAAGGTTTTCTGGGGAAGGGGAAGGGGCATCAAGGGTAATGCTGGAAGAATCATCATATTGTGCTTAGTAATAAATGTGCTGGGTCACTCTTATAGCTGTGTCTAGAAATCAAAACTCAAAACAATACCAGAGGTTGCTGAACTTGACCAAGACTCTAAGCCTGGAGTATGCAGCTTCTCAGACGGTTCCTTGGAGACCCAGGAACTGGACATAGGGAAGTGTGGGGGGTGATGTGCTCAGCCGGTGTCTTTCCCAGGCCCCCTTCAGCTAAACCAGTTGAGTGCAAGATTTATCTATTTTTATTCATATTTACTAGGGTTCGCTATAAGATTTGTTTGTAAAGATAAAACATTGAAATATCCACTATTAAACATGGTTTGAAAACAGTGTTCTGAGGCTGGGGAGAAGGTTTTGAGGATAAAGCACTTGCGGCCCACGAGGAAGGACCAGAGTTCGAATGCCCAGAATCTGTATGAAAGCCAAGCAGACCTGGTGGCTGCCTAGAACCCCAATACTCAGGAGGTAGAGACAAGAGATCCCTGTGACAAGCTGGCCAGCTAGACTAGCTAGAATCAGTGAGTTCCACATTCAGTGAGAGACACACACCTACCACATACACACATGCCCACATGTGGATATGCAGTCACACACACACAGCACACAAATACATTGAGAAAAACAAAAGTATTTCTTGAAAACAAACATCTGGGCATGGTGGTGCTTGCCTGTCTTCTTAGCACTCAGGAGGCAAAGGCAGGAGGATTGATACAAGTTCAAGGCTAGCCTGGTATACATAGTTTGAAGCTAGCCTGGTGTACATAGTTTCAAGACAGCAAGAGGTACATAGTCTTGAAAACAAATAACAACAACAACAACAACAAATAAGAACACAGCCCTCTCAATGAACAAGAGGAACTCCTCTAATCCAGAAGTTGGCAACTGGAGAAATGACGTTTTTCTTTCCAGTCTTCAACTCTTTTTTTTTTTCTTTCCAGTCTTCAACTCTTGAGTGTTGCAGATGTACCAGGGTGCTGTGTTTTGCTCTAGGGCTAGAATTATTTGAAGGATTATGTGATTATACATAGATCCTGTGATTGAGGGTTATTGGCCAGGACTTCAAGCAGCCAGATTGGGCCATGGGTGCAGCTTCTGAGTGACTGCCCACTCTCCCTCACAGCATGGTGGTGGGCTCCAGGATGCATATCCCAAAGAAAACCAGGAGCTCTATTGTCTGGCGTAAGTTAGCCCTGAAGTTGTAGCACACCTTGCCCAAGCCTTCCCACACCCTATAGAAAGCAACACAAAATGTACTTCTTTCTACATCTGGGAGTGTTTCAAGGGCTGAAGACATGGCTCAGCAGTTAAGAGCACTGACTAGTCTTACAGAAGACCCAGGTTTGGTTTCCAGCGCTCACATGGCTAACAACCATGTGTAACTGCAGCTCCAGGGAATCTGATGCCCCCTTCTGGTCTCTACAAACATTGCACAACTTGGGTGCACTTACACAGATGCCTGCAAAACACTCATACATATAACAAATGTGCTTTAGTTTGCATTGCCTGGGCAAATTTCTAGGGACTGTTTTGAGAATTATGGCCTAAGGGCTTTTCCAGTGTGATACTCCTTGCTGATTGTTAGAAATGTCAAATTTCTGTCACTAAAATACCTGAAAACAACCTATGGAAGTAAAGATATATTTTGCCTCATTGTTTCAGAGGGTTTATTCTGTGGCAGCTCGTCCCGTGTGCTTGAGCTGAATGTCATGGCAGAAGGAGCAAGAGGAGGGGACAGCAGTTCATACCCTAGACAGGGAGCAGAGAGTGCAGAAAGCTTGCAGGGGGGGAGGGGCAGCTGATCACAATCTAGACAGGGAGCAGAGAATGCAGAAAGCTTGCAAGAGAGGGGGACAGCTGCTCACACCCTAGACAGGGAGCAGAGAGTGCAGAAAGCTTGCAGGGGGGGAGGGGCAGCTGCTCACACCCTAGACAGGGAGCAGAGAATGCAGAAAGCTTGCAAGAGGGGGGACAGCTGCTCACACCCTAGACAGGGAGCAGAGAATGCAGAAAGCTTGCAAGAGAGGGGGACAGCTGCTCACACCCTAGACAGGGAGCAGAGAGTGCAGAAAGCTTGCAAGAGGGGGGGACAGCTGCTCACACCCTAGACAGGGAGCAGAGAGTGCAGAAAGCTTGCAAGAGGGGGGACAGCTGCTCACACCCTAGACAGGGAGCAGAGAGTGCAGAAAGCTTGCAAGAGGGGGGACAGCTGCTCACACCCTAGACAGGGAGCAGAGAGTGCAGAAAGCTTGCAAGAGGGGGGACAGCTGCTCACACCCTAGACAGGGAGCAGAGAGTGCAGAAAGCTTGCAAGAGGGGGGACAGCTGCTCACACCCTAGACAGGGAGCAGAGAGTGCAGAAAGCTTGCAAGAGGGGGGACAGCTGCTCACACCCTAGACAGGGAGCAGAGAGTGCAGAAAGCTTGCAAGAGGGGGGACAGCTGCTCACACCCTAGACAGGGAGCAGAGAGTGCAGAAAGCTTGCAAGAGGGGGGACAGCTGCTCACACCCTAGACAGGGAGCAGAGAGTGCAGAAAGCTTGCAAGAGGGGGGACAGCTGCTCACACCCTAGACAGGGAGCAGAGAGTGCAGAAAGCTTGCAAGAGGGGGGACAGCTGCTCACACCCTAGACAGGGAGCAGAGAGTGCAGAAAGCTTGCAAGAGGGGGGACAGCTGCTCACACCCTAGACAGGGAGCAGAGAGTGCAGAAAGCTTGCAAGAGGGGGGACAGCTGCTCACACCCTAGACAGGGAGCAGAGAGTGCAGAAAGCTTGCAAGAGGGGGGACAGCTGCTCACACCCTAGACAGGGAGCAGAGAGTGCAGAAAGCTTGCAAGAGGGGGGACAGCTGCTCACACCCTAGACAGGGAGCAGAGAGTGCAGAAAGCTTGCAAGAGGGGGGACAGCTGCTCACACCCTAGACAGGGAGCAGAGAGTGCAGAAAGCTTGCAAGAGGGGGGACAGCTGCTCACACCCTAGACAGGGAGCAGAGAGTGCAGAAAGCTTGCAAGAGGGGGGACAGCTGCTCACACCCTAGACAGGGAGCAGAGAGTGCAGAAAGCTTGCAAGAGGGGGGACAGCTGCTCACACCCTAGACAGGGAGCAGAGAGTGCAGAAAGCTTGCAAGAGGGGGGACAGCTGCTCACACCCTAGACAGGGAGCAGAGAGTGCAGAAAGCTTGCAAGAGGGGGGACAGCTGCTCACACCCTAGACAGGGAGCAGAGAGTGCAGAAAGCTTGCAAGAGGGGGGACAGCTGCTCACACCCTAGACAGGGAGCAGAGAGTGCAGAAAGCTTGCAAGAGGGGGGACAGCTGCTCACACCCTAGACAGGGAGCAGAGAGTGCAGAAAGCTTGCAAGAGGGGGGACAGCTGCTCACACCCTAGACAGGGAGCAGAGAGTGCAGAAAGCTTGCAAGAGGGGGGACAGCTGCTCACACCCTAGACAGGGAGCAGAGAGTGCAGAAAGCTTGCAAGAGGGGGGACAGCTGCTCACACCCTAGACAGGGAGCAGAGAGTGCAGAAAGCTTGCAAGAGGGGGGACAGCTGCTCACACCCTAGACAGGGAGCAGAGAGTGCAGAAAGCTTGCAAGAGGGGGGACAGCTGCTCACACCCTAGACAGGGAGCAGAGAGTGCAGAAAGCTTGCAAGAGGGGGGACAGCTGCTCACACCCTAGACAGGGAGCAGAGAGTGCAGAAAGCTTGCAAGAGGGGGGACAGCTGCTCACACCCTAGACAGGGAGCAGAGAGTGCAGAAAGCTTGCAAGAGGGGGGACAGCTGCTCACACCCTAGACAGGGAGCAGAGAGTGCAGAAAGCTTGCAAGAGGGGGGACAGCTGCTCACACCCTAGACAGGGAGCAGAGAGTGCAGAAAGCTTGCAAGAGGGGGGACAGCTGCTCACACCCTAGACAGGGAGCAGAGAGTGCAGAAAGCTTGCAAGAGGGGGGACAGCTGCTCACACCCTAGACAGGGAGCAGAGAGTGCAGAAAGCTTGCAAGAGGGGGGACAGCTGCTCACACCCTAGACAGGGAGCAGAGAGTGCAGAAAGCTTGCAAGAGGGGGGACAGCTGCTCACACCCTAGACAGGGAGCAGAGAGTGCAGAAAGCTTGCAAGAGGGGGGACAGCTGCTCACACCCTAGACAGGGAGCAGAGAGTGCAGAAAGCTTGCAAGAGGGGGGACAGCTGCTCACACCCTAGACAGGGAGCAGAGAGTGCAGAAAGCTTGCAAGAGGGGGGACAGCTGCTCACACCCTAGACAGGGAGCAGAGAGTGCAGAAAGCTTGCAAGAGGGGGGACAGCTGCTCACACCCTAGACAGGGAGCAGAGAGTGCAGAAAGCTTGCAAGAGGGGGGACAGCTGCTCACACCCTAGACAGGGAGCAGAGAGTGCAGAAAGCTTGCAAGAGGGGGGACAGCTGCTCACACCCTAGACAGGGAGCAGAGAGTGCAGAAAGCTTGCAAGAGGGGGGACAGCTGCTCACACCCTAGACAGGGAGCAGAGAGTGCAGAAAGCTTGCAAGAGGGGGGACAGCTGCTCACACCCTAGACAGGGAGCAGAGAGTGCAGAAAGCTTGCAAGAGGGGGGACAGCTGCTCACACCCTAGACAGGGAGCAGAGAGTGCAGAAAGCTTGCAAGAGGGGGGACAGCTGCTCACACCCTAGACAGGGAGCAGAGAGTGCAGAAAGCTTGCAAGAGGGGGGACAGCTGCTCACACCCTAGACAGGGAGCAGAGAGTGCAGAAAGCTTGCAAGAGGGGGGACAGCTGCTCACACCCTAGACAGGGAGCAGAGAGTGCAGAAAGCTTGCAAGAGGGGGGACAGCTGCTCACACCCTAGACAGGGAGCAGAGAGTGCAGAAAGCTTGCAAGAGGGGGGACAGCTGCTCACACCCTAGACAGGGAGCAGAGAGTGCAGAAAGCTTGCAAGAGGGGGGACAGCTGCTCACACCCTAGACAGGGAGCAGAGAGTGCAGAAAGCTTGCAAGAGGGGGGACAGCTGCTCACACCCTAGACAGGGAGCAGAGAGTGCAGAAAGCTTGCAAGAGGGGGGACAGCTGCTCACACCCTAGACAGGGAGCAGAGAGTGCAGAAAGCTTGCAAGAGGGGGGACAGCTGCTCACACCCTAGACAGGGAGCAGAGAGTGCAGAAAGCTTGCAAGAGGGGGGACAGCTGCTCACACCCTAGACAGGGAGCAGAGAGTGCAGAAAGCTTGCAAGAGGGGGGACAGCTGCTCACACCCTAGACAGGGAGCAGAGAGTGCAGAAAGCTTGCAAGAGGGGGGACAGCTGCTCACACCCTAGACAGGGAGCAGAGAGTGCAGAAAGCTTGCAAGAGGGGGGACAGCTGCTCACACCCTAGACAGGGAGCAGAGAGTGCAGAAAGCTTGCAAGAGGGGGGACAGCTGCTCACACCCTAGACAGGGAGCAGAGAGTGCAGAAAGCTTGCAAGAGGGGGGACAGCTGCTCACACCCTAGACAGGGAGCAGAGAGTGCAGAAAGCTTGCAAGAGGGGGGACAGCTGCTCACACCCTAGACAGGGAGCAGAGAGTGCAGAAAGCTTGCAAGAGGGGGGGACAGCTGCTCACACCCTAGACAGGGAGCAGAGAGTGCAGAAAGCTTTCAAGAGGGGGGACAGCTGCTCACACCCTAGACAGGGAGCAGAGAGTGCAGAAAGCTTGCAAGAGGGGGGACAGCTGCTCGCACCCTAGACAGGGAGCAGAGAGTGCAGAAAGCTTACCTTCCACTGCCTCTTTCTTTTTCCTCTCTTATTCTTCTGGGCTCTCAGCCCTTGGGGATGGGGCCACCCACTCTCATAGTGGAACATCCCCTCTGCTAATCCTCCCTGGAAATGCCCTTCATGACACACTCAGATGACAGACACATCCAGAGAAGTGCCTCTCCATCCCCCTGTGACTATAAATCCGGTCAATTTGACCATGAAAATCAGGTTTTACACTATCCAGAGGGTTCTTGAGAAGCTCTAAGTAATAATTTATTTTCTTAAAGATTTTACTTTTGAATTATGTGAATATGTGTCTGTGGTGAAGACAGATGTTGTCAGAGGTCAGAAGAGGCATTGGGGGGCTGGAGAGATGGCTCAGTGGTTAAGAGCACCAACTACTCTGGCAGAGGACCTGGGTTCGATTCCCAGCACCCACATGGCAGCTAAGAACTGTCTTTAACTCAAGTTGCAAGGGAATCTGATGCCCTCTTCTGACCTCCACAGCATTGCACGGCACGGGTGCACCAACCTACATGTAGACAGTACACTCATACACATACAAAATAAAAAAATTTAAAAAAATTTTTTATGTGTATGAATCTACTGTCTGCATGTACGTCTGTGCACCCGTGTCATGTAATGCCATGGAGGTCAGAAGAGGGTGTTGGATTCCCCTGGAACTGGAGTTCTGGAATTGGAGTTACAGACGCCATGTGGGTGCCGGGGATCGAACCTGGGTCCTCTGCAAGAGCAGTCAGTGCTCTTAACCACTAGGCCATCTGTCCAGCCCCCTAAAAAAATTAAAAAAAAAAAAAAGAAGAGGCATAGGATCCTCTAGAGCTAGAGAGCTACAGGCAGTTGTGAGCTGTGGTGCATGGGTGCTGGGAACTAAACCAGGTTCTTCAGCAAGAACAGTGCATGCTCTTAACTGCTGAGCACATTTCCACTCCAAGAATTTCTTCAGAGTGAAGACCCTACAGTGTCTGAGTGGTTTATGAAACAGGTAGAAAAGCACCATATTGAAAATTCTATTTATTTATCAGGGTCTTGTTCTGCACCTTCAATTGACTTTGAACTCTACACCATCTTGCCTCCATCACCCAAACACTGGGATTACAGGCATGTGCCACCACCCCAACCCATTATAATAGCTTCATTCTTGTCAGCTCTAGTACTAGATGATAACTGACATTTGTTGAATAAAAATCATGGTCTGGGGCTATCCAAAACTTCATGACAGCTAAAGAGGTAGGTATTGTTTTATTGCCTTCATTTTTCAGATGAGTTTACTCAGGCATAGAAGAGTAACTTGTATAGGTTTACCTGACCAGTGTATGTGGGGCCAGGGCTGGGATTTTGATCTCAGTCATCTTGTCACATACCATGCCACTATTGGGAGGTGGTAGGGCCTTTAAGAGGCAGGGCTTTGTGTGAGGAAGTTAGGTCATCAGTGGCCTTTGAAGGGGATTGTGGGACTCTCCTATGTCTTTGCTTCCCACTGCCCATGGAGTGAGCATCTTCTCCTCTTACCACATGCTCCCACCAGAGGTCCAAATCAACGGGGTCACTGCTCATGTACCAGAGCCTCCAAAGCTGTGAGCCAAAATAAGCCTCTCCTTGTAGGGTTACATCAGGCATTGTGTTTTGTCACACTGACAAAAAGCTAGCACAACTCTGGGGCCTTCATTCTTCATTTTCACGTGGTGTAGACAAGGGAAGAGATCGACTTCTGCAGCCAGGCCTGTGGGTCTGGCCTTGAACATGCCTCACCTCTCACCATCTCAGAATCATTCCAAACAGATGTCTGACAGTGTCCCCGACCTCTTCCTCCCATGGAAAGTGCTTCCTTGTTTCACACCTGATTCTGCCCATGGGTCCCAGGGACGAGCACCAGGAGCTGCCTACTCTAGTAGCCAGGTTGACCTGTGCTCCCTTCTTCCTGTGCCAACTCCTGGGTGCCCAGCCGGTCTTCCTGGAGAGCACCAGCAGTAGGAGAGCCAGGGGGTTCTGGACCATGGGTCGAATAGGGCAGGGCCCCGGGTACTGATCTCGTCTACGCCTGTTGAGCCGTTGACGTTGCAATATGATGCTGTGGTCTACAAAAGTGTTGGGTTGCATCCGTCCTTAGCTATCCTGGGATGCATGCGCCTGCTGTGGGGGGTTGGACTCATCTGGCTGGGAAGCAGAGTGGCCTATTTCTAACATGCCTGAAGCCAGTGCTGGCCAGAGACCAGCAGACTGAAACTGACTGATGGCCCTTCAGGGGACAGCAGGATCCAATCAGGTTACGCTGCTTCCCAGACCAAAGTCTGTTCTCGCTGTGGTCCTCTGAGCTTTAAGTTCATTGGGCCCTGGCTCACTACCGCCTTGCCTTGCCTTTTCCTTTCCCTTTCCTTCCCTTTTCCTTTCCCTTTCCTTCCCTTTTCTCTTTCTTTTTCTCTGTCTTTCTTTCTTTTTATTTTGTAGGTCTTTCCTTTTCTTTCTTTTTTTAAAAAGAAAGTAAGTGCACCCATGTCATGCAATGCCCATGGAGGTCAGGAGAGGGCATTAATTCCTCTGGAACTGGAGTTAAGGATGGTTATTATCTGCCATGTGGGTGCTGGGAATCCACCCTGGGTCCTCTGCAGTGCTCTTAACTGCTGAGCCACCTTTCGAGCCCCTGTCCTTCCTTTTTCTATCCAACACTTTGGGTTAAATTTCTAATAGGTTTAAAAAGTGTACTGGATAGTTTTAGTGTCAACTTGACACACCTGGGTCGAGGGAGCCTCAATTGGAAAATTGGCTCCATTGGACTGGCCTGTGGCCACATCTGTGGAGTATTGTCTTGATGGTCAAGCAGTGTGGGAGGGCCCAGCCCATAATGAGTAGTGCCACCCTGGGCAGGTTGTTGTATACTGTATAAGAAGGCGGGCTGGGCATGAGCCAGGGGAGCAAGCCAGTGAACAGCATTCCTCCATGGCCTGTGCTTCAGCTCCTGCCTTCAGGTTCCTGCCCTGAGTTCCTGCCTTGGGCTCCCTAAGTGATGAACTGTGACCCAGGAGATGTAAGCTGAATAAACCCTTTCCTCCCCAAGTTGGTGTCGGTCAGAGTGTTTTGTCACAGCAATGGAAGACAAACTAGGACAGAAATTGGTACCAGAGAGTGGGGTATTGCCATGACAGACCTGACCTTGGTGTTTTGGGAAAGGATTGTGGAAGCATTTGGAACTTTGGGCTAGAAAAATCATTGAATGCCTAAAGATCGTGGCTGTGGAACTTGGAGCAGTTTTGCTGAAAGAACTGTAGAAGATGGAGGCCTGGATTGTGAAGTTTCTAGTTTCAAAGGAGAGCAGAGATCATCAGGACTGTGTAATCTGTGGGTTCTGGTCAGCTGGGGCTGAAGAATAAGCTGTAAGTAATAAGAGACCAGAACCTGAAGTGAAATCTTTGTTGTACTGGGACAATTGATGCTGGTTAGCTGGGGCTGAAGAATCAGCTGTAAGTAACAAGAGACCAGCATCATTGTGGTGAAATCTTCTGGGAAGAATTTCTTCAGGGTCAGCACACAGAAGCTGTGACCCAGAGGGGCCTGAGCCTCCATCTCGAGCCAGAAGCAGGACTTGGTAGTGTGTAAGAGTCTCCTATATGGTTCCGGTGTTGAAATTTGAGGGGGTCACAGAGAGCAGCCAAGGCTTTGCACTTTGAGAGGTCAGGAAAGACCATTGGTGGAAGTGCACCTCAGTTGCAGTGAAGACCCCAGGATTGCAGGGGTCATGGAGAGAAGCTGAGGCTTTGCACCAGGAGAGGTCAGAAGAGACCATTGGTGAAGGTGCTGCCTCAGTTTCAGTGGAGACCCCAGGAGATGCCGGGACCTTGGGACGACCACCAAGAGCAGCAGCAGGTATGGAATGGAGTTGGCCTGGGCCTGCTAGATGAGCTGTGTGTGCTGTGGATGGCAGAGCAGAGAAGGGGAGCTGCCAAAACCCTTTGGAGCCCAGAAGATAGTGAGTGAAGCCCAGGTGTCCAGCCTTGAGCTACTTTGCTGGACTTAGGTTTTGTTTGAGAGTGCCTGATTCTTCCCTTTGAAATAAGACAGTACTTGTTTTGGATTTTACAGCAGCGCACAGTTAAGAGACTTTTAACGGACTGTGAACTTTTAAGTGTTTGGACATTTTAAGGACTGTGGGGCTTTTAAGGTTGTACTGTCTTAGGTTGTGATTATTGTTAACATCATACTTTGGGGACAAGAACTGGAAAGGTAGTGGTTTAATAGTGATGTGTTTTGTGTGTCAAGTTGACAAGGGGTCAATTGTGCTGGATAGCTTTAGTGTCAACTTGACACACCTGGGTCAAGGGAGCCTCAATTGGGGAATTGGCTCCATTGGATTGGCCTGTGGCCACATCTGTGGAATATTGTCTTGATGGTCGAGCAGTGTGGGAGGGCCCAGCCCACAATGAGTAGTGCCACCCTGGGCAGGTTGTTGTGTACCGTATAAGAAGGCGGGCTGGGCATGAGCCAGGGGAGCAAGCCAGTGAACAGCATTCCTCCATGGCCTGTGCTTCAGCTCCTGCCATCAGGTTCCTGCCCTGAGTTCCTACCTTGGGCTCCCTAAGTGATGAACTGTGACCCAGGAAATATAAGCTGCATAAACCCTTTCCTCCCCAAGTTGGTGTTGGTTGGAGTGTTTTGTCACAGCAATGGAAGACAAACTAGGACAAAAAGTAAATGGACTAGGGGCTGGAGAGATGGCCTAGCAGTTAAGAGCACCGACTGCTCTTGCAGAGGACCCGGGTTCAATCCCCAGCACCCACATGGTGGCTGAGAACCGTCTGTAACTCCAATTCCAGGAGAACTCCAGTTCCAGGGGAATCTGACGCCCTCTTCTGACCTCCAAGACGGTGCATGACATGGGTGCACAAACCTACATGCAGACAGTACATTCATACACATAAATAAATAAATAAATGTAAATGGACTTTTAAAAGTTCTTTAAAAATTAAATTTCCTGATTATAAAAAAGTAGGTCAGCTAGGTTTTATTGCATTTATTTATATCATCTATCTGTCTATCTATCTATCTATTTATCTATCTATCTATTTTTGTGTCTAGAAATGGAACTCATACTGTCAGGCTTGGCAGCAAGCCCCTTCACCTGCTGAGCCATGTTGCTCGCCCACGGACTGTTTTTTTTTTTTTTCTAGTTTATGCGTGTGCAGTGAATTGAAGCACAGGTTTTATATTTTGCTTTTTCCCTTGAGATTACTACATAGGGCTCTCAGTTGCGAACAGGTGAGCAGATGTTTCCCAGGGCCGTGACACCTGCTCATATGACTGAACATAACTTATCTTTTGTTTCGCATAAGATAAAATTGTATATCTTTGCATTCATATTTGTTGCTGATATTTCAACTTTTTAATAACTTATATACTACACTTTTCAACTATTTAAAGTATACAATTCAGGAGCTGGGGAGATGGCCCAGCAGGCAAAGTACTTGGTGTACAAGCATGAGAACCTGAGTTCAGATCCCCAAAACCTGTGAAAAGAACTGGGCATGTGAGTCTGCAACCCACAGGGTATTAGGGACAGATGGATCCCTGGATGCTGAGGGTCAGCTGGTCTTACTGGCCAGCTCCAAGTTCAGTGAAAGACTCTATCTCCAGAAAAATAAGTAAATAAATAAGATAAGAGGCATCTGGGAAGATTCTGGTGTTGATCTCTAGCTTCCACAGGCACACCCACAAGATTGTGCATACAGAAACACAGACACACAATCGAGTATACAATTCAGTGCTGGCCATATACTCAAGACGTGTGTAACCATCGTCATAACCAATTTTAGAACACTTTTCATCAGCTCACATTGGAACACCACACTCATTAGCAACCGCTCCTGATTCCACCCCTGTTCACCACACACCCAGGCCAAAGCAACTGCTAATATGATACATATATATGGCAACGTCAGTGTGGAGCTTTGATCTGTGATGGAGGAGGCCGCCCATCCCACCAGTGTCTCCACCCTACCGTGATATGAGTTCCTATTCAATGATTAACCATTGCCCTTGTCAATCCTCTCCCTTCCAGCCATTAGAATCTGGAGTATGATAAATTTGTTTTCTAACCTGTTTGCAGAGCTTACTACGTGTTGCTTAATCCTAGTCCCAGAGAAAGTTACAGAAATCTAATTGGACAGCAACTCAAGAGCTGTACTGATAAAGTTAGTGACTGCTTCTGCTTGATAGCAGTTACAGACACAGACATTTTGTCTCTCCACTGTACAAAGTGAATTAGGTATTGTATCAGGTTCAAGTTCAGTTGTGAACTTGTAATTGTGTTATAGAGAGTTCAGGTGAAACTTTAGGTGAATAGATACATCTTTTCCACATTTACACAAGATTGATTTTTATTATTAATATGACTGTGTCTTTACATTGCTGATCATTTTCCCAGAATAAAGATTCTTACATGAAAATATCTCTAAACCTGTTTTAAAATGCCTTCTGCTTAATGCCAAACAGTTTCAAGAAAATCTATATAAATTTGTCCTTTCATCTCAGCAGTGAATCTGAAGCCAACAGTGGCTTAACAAGGAAGACAAGCCAGGTGTGGTGCACCTGTGATCCCAGCACTCAGGACGCAGAGGCAGGTGCTCTCTGTGAATTCAAGGCCAACCTAGTCTACATAGTGAGTTCCAGGCTAGCTAGGGCTACAGGGAGACCCAGTTCAAAAAGGACCCCCCAAAGGGAAGCCCAGGGCAGGCACCACAAAGGTTTCAAATACCAGCTTCCTGGCAGCTAACCAGGACTCTGTTCCTAAGGTGTCCAAAATGGCAACTTCCTCCCCAGCCAGCACGTTCACACATAGAGAGCAAGATGGGAAAGAGAAGGAAGAGAAGCAAGCAGTGTTTTGAGCTTTGTTTTGAGAAGGAGGATTCTGAGAAGCAGTCATGTGCTCTATTCTTTTACCTGTTCTATTGTCATAACTCATAACTCACAACTGGTGTCAAGGAAGGTGGGGGTTTGTAACACCATTCAGACAACTCAGAACATCTATCACTGGAAAACAGGGTAGAGGACACGGACAGAAAACAGTGCTCTTCTGATCTCATCCAGGCTTGGTTAGAATGGAGAGTCAGATAAGAACAAAGTGCTTAAATATTTCCCCTTAAATAATTGGGATGTGACTCAGTTGGTAGAGTGCTTACCTTTCATGCAGGAAGCCCAGAATTCTATCCCCAGCACTCCATCAACCAGGCATGGTAGTGGTTGCCTGTCCTCCAACACTTGGAGGTAGAAGCACGGAGATCAGATGTTCAGGGTCATCCTTGGCTACATGGTGAATTGAACGCTAGTCTGTCTCAGAAATATATTGTGGTGGGAAATCTCTAACATAGACAAGGTTATCAGAAGTCTACTCCATGCCCCAGGTTCCTTCCTTCAGGAGCTATCGTGGATGTCATTCTTGTTTTATCTCTAACTCCATTTTGTCCCAACTCCACTACAGCTTAACTCTTCTATCTTCTTTCAGTAACATTTACACATATTCGCATAGAAAGTCTCAACTATATGGCTTTGACAAATGGACACAGACACCAATATTGACATTACCCCCCAAAATTCTGGGGTTGTCCTACCATAGAGTAGCTGAAATTCTGCAGTCTGGGCCCTTTCGTGTCTGTGAGAGTTTCTAAGTTGTTTCATTCATTCCTTTTCTTGTTGAATCTATTTAACAGAAGACATTTCCCATTCATTCCCCCACCCTCGTATTTATGGACTCGTGGTTTCCCACTGTGGAGTAACAGGGGCTGAGGCTGTTATAAGCATGCTTGTCCTCAGAATTTGTGTGGACAGATGTTTCCATTTCTTTCAGTTTCTACTCAGGAGTGGATTAACTGGGTCAAAGTTGGTATATTAAACATTTTATATTAACTTAAAACATACAAAAGTATGTTCTTGTGCCAATCTTTTGATGTAGGGCCAAGTCCTTTAATTTAAGTCTGGGTACCTAGAGCACACCCTTGGAATGTAGCAGCTTTGACACACAGCTTTGGATTCTTTAGGGGAGGAGAACTCAGTGCCATTGAAAGACGATCAAAATGCAGAATCCTTCTGTGATTTCCAGAACTCTCAACAATTTCATCCATACTTCTATATTAATATCTCTCTCAGTTGTACTTTGCTGTGACCTTTGAATTCAATGTGCTTGAAATTTAATCCTCAGAGTCATCATGATATTTGGGGGTGAAGCCTTTGAGGGGTGCTCAGAACATGAGGGCTCTGGCCTTATAATCATGGGAACCCACTCGTGGATTAATGGATTAATGTGTTCTCCAGGGAGTGGTCTCATTAAAAGGGAGTGCTGGCTAACTGTGAAGCCCTCATCCAGTGAGCGATAAGCAGGTGATGCGCCAAGCTCTTGGGACTCCCAGCCCCAGGTCTGTAGTCTATAAAGTATACCTGATCCCAGGTAGTTTGTTATAGCAACAGAAAACCGACAAAAACACCCTTGCTGAGTATTTCCAAAGTATTCACTCTTCTTTTCTTTCTTTTCTTTTTTTTTTTTTTTTCATTTACAAAAGGTAGGGCTCTATTCATTTGGAGTCACAAGCAGCTGACTGAGTCATTATGACTCAAGGCCACAAAGAAATCCTTTTGCCTCCACCCTGTTCTGAGTCTTAGAGTGAAACTCAAGAGCAGCACAAGTGCTGCTTGGGGCCCATTCACAGGTTTACAAGTTTCTCATTGAGGGCGATCTGTGACTGGGTGAGGTTGGCCAGATAGGTCACCATCAGCAGGTCATTGATGTTGCTGTTGAGCATGGTCTCGAAGTCATATGGAACTATTCTGGGTACTTGGTTAACCAGAATCATCAAGAAGCGGCCCACAGTATTGTCAGCAGACACTTTTCCAGACAGCACATCCTCGGCATACTGCAACACAGTGCTTAGGGCATCCTGGATTCGAGCTGAGGCCCCACCTACTTGCTGCAAGTCACTCTAGAGACTGATCACCCTGTTGGGGCTAAAACACGTCTTCATGATGAGGTCAACTCCAGTGCGTTCAGTGTCGTAGTATGCATACTTCACTGTTAGAGGTGTGAACATCACTCCCATGGTCCTCCCAGGAGCACCCATTAAAGTGCTGACATAGGCCTTGATGCTCATGCGGCCATTGTGGAGACCTGTGTCCACAGTAAGGTGAATGGGGTTCGGGGCCTCTCGGCTGTAATACTCATGGATCAACACGGAATATTCTGTGATATCATGGCCTGTTGCATACCAGCCCAGGATGAGCTCATTTGGAGAAACCTTTTTATGCAATTCATACATGCTCTTAGCAAATTCCATGCCAACAGCCACTTCATCTTCTGACTCATTGTGCGGCACTGAAAAGCAGTTGGTGACCTCTACTGAATGCTTGTCCACAGTTCCCGGCAGGGTTCCGATAACTCGGGCAGCGCCCTCGTTGCATCGCTCGGAGCTGTCCACGATTGAAGCCAGAATGACCGGGTGTAGCCTGACCACGCGGCCGCCGGGGAAGGGCCCAGGGAGGGAGGGTCCAGGCAGCGAGGGCGCCGGCATCTGTGCTGGGGCTTGGCCCAGGCCACTGTCTGGCCCGAAGCAGAAGGAGCAGCTGCCGGAGCCTCCGATTCAGAGGACGAGGCGGGAACCGGGGTGCAGGCGGAGTTGCAGCGGGGCACCGGAGCCGGAGCTGGCGCTGCCAAGGCCGGGGCTGGGGTGTCTGGGGTGGGCGCTGCGGTCAGAGCGGCAGAGGGGAACACTCGCTGGAATGGCGGGGGATGCCATGTGCTGAGAAAACGGGCTCACTCTACTTTTCAAGATAACTTTGATGCCCTAAATCACCATTATATATATATATATATATATATATATAGTATATTATATATATAATATATATATATATAAAATATATATAATATTATATATATAATATATATTTTATATAATCTATATAATATATTATATAGATTATTTTGGGGGACAAGGTCTCCCTGTAGCCCCAGCAGGCCTGGAACTTACTATGTAGACCAGACTGGCTTTGAACTCACAGAGATTTACCTGCCTTTGCCTCTCAGGTGCTGGGATTAAAGGCGTGTGCCACCACGCTCAGCTATTTTATATACTTTAATTCAATTGCATAATTATAATAATAAATAGAAGTGACAATGGCAGGTTTGGGGACACAGCTCAGTTGGGAGAAAGAAATGAAAGGACACACGATAGAGGCCTGCTCTGTTCATCAGCTGCTCCCGGGGATGCTCCCGGGCTGCTGTGGCTCGGAGGAAACAAGGAGCGCCAGTTTGTTACAGTTCCTATTGCTGGGTGATAAATCACTCCTAGCGTACTAGCCGAAAGCAACGATTTTTATCCTGCCCCTGAATTCTGCAGGTGATAAATTTGGACAGGGAATGGTAGGAAAGCCTCCTGCTTGTCTCAGCTGGAGGCCTGGGAGAGGGGACCAGGATCTCCTGGGGGTCGAAGTCCTAACTTCCAGCACCTCAGAGCATAGCCATGCACAGAGACTGTCTTCAGAGAAACGATTAAGCTTAAAAGGGGTGTTGGGGAGGACTCTGGCTCAGTCTGGCTGGCGTCCATGTGAGAAGAGGGTCTTTGGACACACTGAGACAAGAGGCCTCTACACAGAGAGAACAGGACAGGAGGACACAGGCAGCAGTACTGTCTGCAAGCCAAGGGAGAGGCCGCCAGGGAAATCAGCCTTGCCAGTGCCTCTCGGCTTGCAACCTAGCTGGTTTTGTTTGCTTGTTTTTGAACAAAATCTTTGGTATAAGATTTAACACATCAAATTATATTTCAAGCCTGATATGGAGGAGGTAGCCCTGCCATCCCAGCACTCAAGAGGCAGGAGGTCATGAGTCCAGGGTCATCCTTGGCTACAGAGTTAGTTTGTTGCTGGGATTGTGCAGCAAGTGCCTTTACTCACTGAGGCTTCTCCAAAGCTGCTGTGTTGTGTTTTTAGAAAGCAGCTTTGCAGAGATGTACCACTAATAGAGCAGTGTACCGTAAACTTGTACATATTAACAATCACATGATTTCCAAAGTTTTGAGCTATAGCCACAATAAATGAATTGACTACTACCCACCATCTAAATTTCCACAACAATTTGTCATCCACCCCTCCTGTCCCATCCTAAACTCAGGTGACTAATGACCTGCTTCTGTCCCTATAGATTCATTTGCACTTCCTAGACATTTACAAAAACTAAACCACACATTATACATTCTTTTGGTATGGATATTTCATTCAACATAACTATTTTGACATTCACTTATATTGCTACATGAGCCAATAGTTTAGTCCTTTTTACTCTTGTATAATATTCTATGGAGTGGCTATACCACAATTCATTTAACAATTCACTCTTTGGTAGACATTGTTTTTTTTTTTTCTGGTTTTGTAACAAACATTCCCTCCCCTTCCGTACTCTAACTCTGCTAATTTTCTTTTTTTTAATGTATTTAATTCTTAACTTATTATTTATTTTTTAATTAATTTAATTTTTAAATTTGTGTATGAATGTTTTTTGCCTTCGTGTATATGTGTACCACCTGTAGGCAATGCCTGTAAAGGCCAGAAGAGGGCTTTAAACCCCCTGGAACTGGAGTTAAGGATGTTCGTTACCTGCCATGTGGATGGTGGGACCTGAACTCAGGTCCTCTGCAGACAGAGCTCTTAACCACAGAACCATCTATCCAGCCCCTTTCTCTCAGAAGTAGGCAGGACAGGAGCCCAGCCTCCTTCAGGACCTAAACAAGACTGTGTTTCTACAGCAAGAGCTGAATACCTGCACTCTGGATGGCAAAGATTTCAGCAGTGGCTGCTTCTTTTTCTTCGGGTTGCATTGCTCTGGACTTTCGCTTAGCAGACGTCTCTTTGAAGGCTGAGTCCATGAGTGAGACTTGGTGCTTCCAGGAGCCCCAGGCCTGAGATTTTGACTTATTCTAGTTTGTCTTCCATTGCTGTGACAAAACACTCTGACTGACACCAACTTGGGGAGGAAAGGGTTTATTCAGCTTACATCTCCTGGGTCACAGTTCATCACCAAGGGAGCCCAAGGCAGGAACTCAGGGCAGGAACCTGAAGGCAGGAGCTGAAGCACAGGCCATGGAAGAATGCTGTTCACTGGCTTGCTTCCCTGCTCATGCCCAGCCCCTCTTCTTATATGGTACACAACAACCTGCCCAGGGTGGCACTACTCATTGTGGGCTGGGCCCTCCCACACTGCTCGACCATCAAGACAATACTCCACAGATGTGGCCACAGGCCAATCCAATGGAGCCAATTCCCCAATTGAGGCTCCCTCGACCCAGGTGTGTCAAGTTGACACTAAAGCTATCCAGCACAATTGACCCCTTGTCAACTTGACACACAAAACACATCACTATTAAACCACCACCTTTCCAGTTCTTGNCTTTTGCAAAGCATTGGTAGATGGTTGGTTGACTATAAAGGAAACTTCTGGTGAGATATCAGCACCAACAGATCCTGTATCTTTTTCTTTCTTCCTAATCCTTCTCCTCCCAGAGACATTACTGCATATCTTCTTGGATATTGATTTAGCTATAAGTATGGAAGGAAGGAGGATGCTCTAGGGAGGTAAAAGATACAGTCATCAACAGCATTCTGCCCAGTTTACATGAATATGTACCACCTATATATTCATATAAATGTTCTTCTTTCGGGACAACTAAGTCATAGCTTAGCATATACAGTATGAAAGATGAAATACGTCCAATGTGAGCACCAATAGCAGACAATTTTCTCAGCACTTACAAAACAAGATCATAATAAAATGTTTTCCATGGAAATGTTGTAACACACTTGAGAGAACAAAGTTTATATGGCTGCATAAATCCTGAAATACTAGAAGAAAATTAGTCAAAAACTTCTTGTTAAATATATGATTATGATTAGTGACATCCTTTCAACTAAATCCTATGTGTTTAAAATGAAAACTTAGCAACCTGGGACAAATGTTTACGCCACATTTCATGTGGAGATCTGCTGCACTGGTGTGAGTTTTGGTGAAACTGCAAAGTCATAGCCAGTGCTCTTCTGAATGTCATCCACCGTCAGGCCTTCCCAGAGCTCAATCAGATTCAGACCTTTCTTCTTGTCCACGTCAAATACAGCCTTTCCTGTAATAATGCAGTTGACACACTGCTTTCCTCTCAGTGGTAAGGTACATTTGTCCATGATTTTATGTGCATTTCCCTTTGCAGAATGCTCCATGGTGATCACCACTTGGCTTTCGGCTCCAATGGAGCCAATTCCCCAATTGAGGCTCCCTCAACCCAGGTGTGTCAAGTTGACACTAAAGCTATCCAACACATGACTCTACTGCAGAAGCTTGATAATCTTGCTGACTTCTTTTTCTGTGGATAAAATAATGATGGTAGGAACCGGATACAGGAAGAATGGTCCTAGAGAAGAGGAAACCATGGCTTCGGAGGGAGGCCTGGCCTGGCTTCCCAACTTCCGGAGGTCCTAGGCTTCCACGATGGCCCCCGAGGGACAGCTGGATGGTAGGACCAGCCTACCCACAGCTATCAGGTGTCAGAGGCTTCCTGTAGACCCACAGCCTCTGCTACCCAGGAGACTCCTTCCACAGGCTCAATGACTCTCAGGGAATTGCCACCCCTCTCCTTGTGCATGGTCAGAGTTCAATGGCCTTCCAGCTGCCTTTCCAGCTTCTGTGTTTAAGGAAAATGCAAAAGCAATAACTGCTTTGGTGAAAGCTCCTCAAGTCAGCGTCTGAGAAAGCGGTGGCTCTCGTCCTCTCCACCTTCCAAGTGGGTCTTGAATTCAAGTCATCTCCTGGTTGGGCTCTTGGAAAGCAGAGCTGGTTCTGTGGTTTTAGGTAGGTGTCTACCTAAAACTGGGCGTCACTGACCTTGAGAGACTGGCTCCCAAACCCAGCAGGACTGATCACATATGTCTTCAGGATGTGGGCCTGGGACAAGGAGAGACTAGAGATTGCAAATGCACCCCAGGAGCAGAGCGTCAACACCTTAACCAGGAGCCGCAGCATAGCAGGGCGGCTTGGAGGAGACCCTGGCAAATCACAAGCTGGAAGGAGAAGGAACCCCTGGAGAGAGGCCAGGTCTGGGCTGAGTTGAAGGGCAGATTCTGTCCTTGGATTCCTGCCAGTCCCCACTGCAAAGTGCAGTACAGACCTGTTTGAGACCTTGAGCTACTTGGAGACAGAGTTAGGATGTCTCTGCCTCACCGATAAACTGTAGTGGGGAAAAAAATGTAGCGGGTGAGAAGCCAGAGCCCCTGCTGGGCTGTGCTGAGGAGTGTTAGAAGGAGCAGTGCTTTGAAGACAATCCCTCTTTTAGATGCTTATTTCTTTGTTTATGTGTTTATTCATTCATTTAGCTATTTATAGTGTACGTGTAGGACAGAAGGCAACTTTTGAGAAACAGTCCTCTCCTTCCACCATGTATGTACTGGGTCTGGACTCAAGTTGTCAGACTTGGTGGCAAGCACAGGCCCAGAAAAGTCCCCTTGAAACTATTTTGTTCTTTTTCTCTTTCTCTCTCTCTCTCTCTCTCTCTCTCTCTCTCTCTCTCTCTCTCTCTCTCTCTCTCTCTCTCTCTCTGCCCTGTAGTTACATTCATCACTCCTGCAGCAGTCTTGTGGTATACATGGCACAGGATTTAATTGCTTGCCTCCTTTCCTGCTGAGAATAGCCTTTCATTCACACAGAGTTCCAGACGTTCCAATCCTAGGCTATAGAACTCCTTGTCTGGAACATCTCCTTTGCCAGTCATGGACCACAACCCACTTTCCTGCTGGAGTTCGGGAAGGCAGTAATTAGAGTTTAATCTCCACATCTTTTTAGGAGTCCAAGCAGTGGAGTAATGGGGTCCTGGTGGGAACGTCTTGTGGCAGAGGATTGTCTCAAAACCACCACAAGGGGGCAGCGTGACTCCATGACAGCACTAGGCCCTCTGTCCAGCAGAGCAGAGGTAGCAGGCAAAAGTGGAACGCTGTGGAGGAGAGGCAAGGGCTGAGGCTGGCAAGCAGGGTGCTTCCCTAGCATGCACGGAGTCCTGGCTTTGATCACCAGCACTGCACAAACCTGACCGTTTAGTATGGCTCATCGGTAATCCCAACACTCTAGAGGAAGAGGATCAGAACCTCAGTTATCCTCAGCTGCAAAGCAAATACGAGGTCAGCCTGGCCTACATGAGATGCTGTTTCTAAAAATAAAAACAATTTTTTAACTTATTTATTACAATTTTGGGGGTTTTTTGAGACAGGGTCTCCCTGTATCCCCAGCTGGCCTGGAACTTGCTGTGTAGATAAAGCTGGCTTTGAACTCACAGTGATTCTCCTGCCTCTGCCTCCCAAGTGCTGGGATTAAAGGCATTGGTCTACCACACCCGGCTTTTTACTTATTTTTAGTTTATGTGTATGTGTGTTTAACCAGCGTGTATGTAAGTGCACCAGGTCATGCAATGCCTGAGGAGGTCAAAAGAAATAAACTGAAACTGAAGTCATGGATGTTGTTAGCTGCCTTTGGTCACTGGGAGTGGAACCCAGGAGGCCCTGTCTTTTAAAAATGTCGGAGTGAGTTCCAGGACAACTGGGACTACAGGGAGACCCTGTCTCGAAAAGACCAAAAAAAAAAAAAAAAAAAAAAAAAAAAAAAAAAAAAAAAAAAAGTCGGGAAATCTTGACTATAGTTTCTGTCATGGAGTGGGCCAATCTGTTTGAATCAGGCAGAGATCCCCAAACTCCAGCCACTGCTTGGAGAGGGACAGGTCATAGACCTTGACTGGACAATATTGCAGAGTGCTATGGTGGCTCACGCAGTCAGCTGGTATTGCCCAGTTCTGATAAAAAACAGGCTTCAAAGGTCCACTCTGCCCTGGACGTGCTGTAGGCTACTAGTTGTCTTCTCAGTTTAGCTTTTTCCTTAAATGGAAGTTGGGATTCTGTCTCAATTCTGGACAGAGGGAAACAGGACAAGCCAGTCCTTGGAGGTGGGGGTGGGCTTTGGCCTTGATCTCTTGGCCTCTCAAAGAGCACTTAGCGAGCCCTCCCTCTTGGGTGGGGGGCACCCTGCCGAGGTTCAGTTCAAACCCAGGGTGGGTGGCCAGCTATAGTTTTTGTCTGAAGAGAAACACACGCTGTCTGGCTTCTATTCTGCACTCTGCCCTCTCCAGGGAGCTTGGGGACATGGCTGCCAGAACTGAGAGGGCAGCCTTCTCAGCTCTTATCTTTCAACCTCTCCAGGGAAAGGCTGAGCTTTGTGTCTGGGACTCTGACAGCTTGGGAGGGCAGCAGCTCTGCTTTTTCCTTCTTTTCCCTGAGCTCCGAGGAACTGCAAAAATATTCAGTGTACTCATATGTGGGCTAAGGCTATAGACACATTTTCTTTCTGAAAAGGAAATCTCTGGGGGGCTGGAGAGCTGGCTCAGTGGTTGAGAACACCTGCTGCTCCTCCAGGGGACCTGGGCTTGGAACCTAGCACCCCTGTCGGGTAGCTCACAACCACCAGTAACTCTAGCTCCAAGAATGTGACACCCTCTTCTGGCCTCCGTGGGCACGTACATAGACGTAAAATTCTTTAATGGGGAAAAAAAGCTTTTTCTGATACTACAAGTAGTTAACTACTCTCTTTTTTTTTTAAATTTTTATTTATTTCTGTATGCGTATGAATGTACTGTCTGCATGCAGGTCTGTGCACCCGTGTCGTGCAATGCCGCGGAGGTCAGAAGAGGGTCTCGGATTCCCCTGGAACTGGAGTTCTCCTGGAATTGGAGTTTCAGACGGTTCTCGGCCGCCATGTGGGTGCTGGGGATCGAACCTGGGTCCTCTGTAAGAGTGGTCGGCACTCTTAACCACTAGGCCATCTCTCCAGCCCAACTACTCTCTTTCTTAGAAAATAAACTTCTTATGAAATACTTTGGGGGTTCTAAAAAGAGTACAAAAATTATACAAGGACTCGCCACATGCACCGCACCCAGACCAAGGCCCCTTTCTCTCTAAATGATTCACTGTCTATTTCCTAAAAATAACCACAAACTAATGACCAATAAAGATCTCAACATGGACGTCATCCTATTACACAACCCACAGAGCCCCATTGCCCACCTGGAACCCCATGGTCACCCCCATTCTGGACCACATCTTGGGCTACTTAGTTTTTTAGTATCTGCCAGCCTGGAACAGTAGCTCCGCCTTCCTTTTCTTACGACATGGACATCTAGAGCGTGTAAATATTATTTTTCTCTTGCTATGATAAAACTCCATGACCAAGGCAACTTACAGGACGAGATTCCAGGACCGCTTCAAAGAGCAGCGCAAACCCAGGGAAGTGCTCAAATCCTTGGCCTATGCGGACAGTTCACATTCATTTATTTATTTTTTGGTGTTTTTGAGACAGGGTCTCCCTGTAGCCCCAACTGGCCTGGAACTCTCTCTGTAGACCAGGCTGGCCTTGAACTCACAGAGATCCACCTGCCTCTGCCTCCCAAGTGCTGGCATTAAAGGTGTGCGCCACCACGCGACAGTTCACGTTCAAACTACATCATGAGCCAGTGAAAAAGAAGCAATGGAAGAGGCTGCTGGGAGAAACCACTGTCAACATCACCGGAAGCTGCTCCGGTCCTGCTGGCCCGAAGGACAGCCACTTCCAGGTCCTCACATTAGCCTGGAGGCAGAGCTCACAGGACAGGCCCTCCAGGCAAGAACGATGTTGGGAAAATGGAAGGGGTGAGGGAGTTGGGGCCAGTATAGTTGCAGATATTTTAAAGATTCACCTCACCCTGGCTCAAGGAGAAAAGAGCAAAGATAACCTCACACTTTCAGGAGAGATGCCTGGCCCAGGAAGTGAAATGGGGTGATGAAGAATATGGAACAGCACCTGCTGCTCTTGCAGAAGACCCAGGTTCAATTGCCAGCACCCACATGGCAGGTAACAGCTGTCCATAACTCCAGTTCCAGGGTTTTTCTTTTGCCCTCTTCTGATCTCCATAGGCACTGCATGACATGGGTACACTTACATGTATGCAGGTGGTACACTCATACACATAAAAAATAAAAATAGGGACTGGAGAGGTGGCTCAGCAGTTGAGACCACCGACTGCTCGTGCAGAGGACCCGGGTTCAATTCCCAGCATCCTCGTGGCTGCTAAGAACCATCTTTAACTCCAGTTCCAGGGGAATCCGACGTCCTCTTCTGACCTCCGCAGCATTGCATGACACGGGTGCACAAACCTACATGCAGACAGTACACTCATACACATAAAAAATAATAAAATAATAAAACAAATAAAATTAATAAATAAAATATTTTAAAAGAATATATTCTTTCTCCAATTTATTTTGTTTTTGAAACAGGGCCTCCTGTAGCCCAGGCCAGCCAGGTCTCAACCTTGCTATGTAGCTGAGGATGACCTTGAACTTCTGACCCTCCTCCCTCCATTTCCTGACTGCTGGGGTAACAGAGGTATGTCACCACACCTGCTGTCTGTAGTGCTGGGATGGAACTCCGAGTGTTGTGCACTCAAGGCGAGCACTCCACCAGCTGAGCGATACCCCAGACTAAATAAATGTTTTTTTGTTTTTCTTCCTGATCCTGGAGATTGAGCCCTTGGCCCTTTGTGTGCAAGGCCAGTGCTTTATCACTGTGCCATGAACAGTATTCTCCAGCTTTTAAGAAACTTGTTTATTTCTTCATGCTATTGTTGCTTTGGTGGGCGCTGAGGATTGAACCCCAGCCTTCATACCTTATAAGCACATGTTGTGCTCTCCAGTCCTTTATTTTAAGTGACTTTGTCTCTGGCTTCATCTTACGAGCTGGGAAGGAAGATAATATCTGTCTTTTTCCCAGAAATAAGAAAGATTGGGCTGAGCTGCTTGGCTCTGAATGATCTGGCTTGACCACAGGTATACTCTTTTTTTTTTTTTTTTTTTTTTTTTGGTCTTTTCGAGACAGGGTCTCTCTGTAGTCCCAGCAGTCCTGGAACTCACTCTGTAGACCAGGCTGGCCTTGAACTCACAAAGATCCGCCTGCCTCTGCCTCCCAAGTGCTAGGATTAAAGGCGTGCGCCACCACGCCCGGCCACAGGTACACACTTAAACCAAACAGGTCAGCCACAAGATGCTTTCTTCTCACTATCAAAGCTGGAGTCACATGTCCACCTGTAGAGCAGAAGGGGCACAGGATGGCTTTGACCCATGGACAGATAATGGGAGAGGGAGAATTGAGGGCTAGTTTCAGAACAGAGGGAAGGGTGCGGTCTGCAATGCAGATCTCCTCCCATGACAGCACTGTCACCTCTACTAGTCCAGACCTGAAGCTGAGTGGAGAATCAGCCTGAACGTAGGCAGAGCCGGGCCCACTGCACTGAGCTTATGCCCACACAAGGTAGAACAGCTGGTCAGTGGCAGGGAGGAGGGCAGGGGCTGCAGACCATAGCGAGTTGGCTGGAGTTTAGAGTCTGGGAAACACTTTCTTCTTGGTGATGGAGGTATGGGCAGACGTGGCCACTTCTGTAACAGACTCCTAAGCTTTCCTCTGAGGCTGATGCCTGTCATGATACTTCCTACTCCTGACACTTTTTTCCTAAAGTGCTTGCTTTTTCTTTTTTTATTCCCACCTCCTTTTTTTTTCTTTCTGTGTGTATGTGTGTGTGGGCATGTGGGTGCACGTGTGTGTATGTTTGCATATGTGTGAATGCATGTGTGTGGAGGCTGGAGGTCGACATTGTGCCTTCTTTGATTGCTCTTCTATCTTATTCTTTGCGGCAGGGACTCTCAGCCAAAGCCAGAACTCACAGATATGGCTAGTCTACTTGTAGCTTGCTGAGGGAAGCCCGTGTCTCTGAGTTTCAGGACTGGAATTACAGGTGGGTTACCACACCCTTGTGGCAGTTGTGTGGGCTCTGGGCGTGCGAGCTCTGGGCCTCTAGCTTGTGCTGCAGAGATCTAACTGCTGCTTTCTTTTGCACTCATTCTATCAGTCATTCTTAGACGACTATTCATAAGAATGGAGTTGGTTGAAGTGCGAAACCAGCCAGCATTCTTAGGAGGGGCATCTCTATTTACCTTGTACCTGAGGCCACTCTCCACCTGGAATGCTTTGAACTGAAGCCACAGCTCCGGGGATGTGTTGGCTGCAGCTTTTCTCTACGGTCCCTTGGGCGAAGGGTGGGCAGCCTCTGGGTCCCACATGTCTGTTTGATTTCTCACCTTGGGTGGTCCCTAACGATCATTATCTCGGAGCTCTGATGTGCCAAATTCTGCTAACACCTCTAGGGCAGCAGAGTTCCCAATCTCAGAAATCACTGCCTTCATTTAGACTTCTGATAATCATCAGGGTGTTTTTTTTTTTTTTTCTTTTTGAAACAGGGTCTCCTTGTAGCTCTGGCTGTCCTGGAACTCACTCTGTAGACCAGTCTGGCCTTGAACTCACAGAGATCTGCCTGCCTCTGCCTCCCAAGTGCCAGGATTAAAGGCGTGCACCACCATGCCCGGCTGACCTTTTTGTCCCAGCATCACTATCTCCTGCTGCCTCTCATGGTGACCTATAACCTGAATAACCCCAGGTCCAGCAGTTGGCAATGAGTGGCGGGTTTGTGGTGGTCGCTCTGGGAAACAAATTTTTTTCTTTCTTTCCCTGTGGCTCTGACGGCTTATTTCAAGGGCTCCTTCTCTAAGATCTTAGGGGGAAAAAACAAACAACAAAAGACAATGTTCTTCACCTGGGACAAGAAACAAACTTTGAACGAAGGACTTTGAACCCCAAGGTTTTGAACAAAAACTCTGGAAAGCACCAATATAGATTTGAGAAAAAGTTTAATTAGTGGTCCCATCCTGTCCCCCACAGGCACGGTGCCGTCGTTATCATAAGGTGGTCATATCTTCACACTTACCTCTGGAGTCACTGCATCACACCAGGGGCTCTTTGTAATGTGTGTACATTGTGGCTGAGTGTGGATGTGTCTGCTACCAACCATGGGGTACTCTGTCCATCCAGCATCTCATCATATCCCTGGTAGACAGATTCTTTAGGTGGCAGTGGATGTTAACTGAGTCCCAGGACTCACAAATACCCCACCCTTCACTAAGATCTGAACAGTGCATTTCACTTCTCTGTAAATTGGAAGTGGTCACACACCTTGCTGTGTGGTTGCTGAGATAGACTTATAAGACCATGAGAAAGATCTCTGAAGCTCTGGGGTCTGCACAGGTGCCATCCTCATTGACGTCATTCCTACATGTACTAAGCATGTGCTGTGTTAAGTTCTGTGTTCTCAGCTCAAAGCATTTGACGCTGGGAGATAAGCTTTGGTTTTAAGATGCAGTTTGAGCTGTCCTGCTGTAGGCCTCGCAGTATGCCATGGGTGTCTTTCCTTTACCATCTGCAGAACATGAGATTTGATGGTGCAGCTTTCCAAATACAACGTAATTTGTGTATCCATATGTCTCTGTGTGTACGTGAGTGGAAGCCAGGGGACAAGCTCAAGTGTCACTCCTCAGCACCATCCGCTTTGAGATAGGGCTTCTCACCAGCCTGGAACTTGTCAAGTAGGGAGAGTGGAATTCTGTGCAGAGCTGTTATAACATAGCTGTGTGTTCATTCTGAATGAATGAGTTTATCAAGCATTTAGCATGCAAAAGTAAAAGAATAGCAAAGGCAGATCAACAACATCATCACGTTGTGTGCTTGTAATGTCCAGAAGAAGCAACTGGAGTAGTCCAGTGAAGAGGGCAAGTAATGGTAACACAACAGTAGATGGACACCCACTACCATCAAATTAGGTGCTTATGAAATCCATTGGAAACCACTGGGAGACAGGTCTGGTCAGTTACTCCTGCTGGAACAGCCATGCTGGATGTATTGGTCAGGGTTCTCTAAAGAAACAGAATCAATAGAACAAATATATAGCTATATACAATTTATTGATTTGCTCACAAGGCAGAGCTCAAGGAGTCCAACAGTAACTGTGCCACACTGGAGAGGCTGAGAATCCAGGGAACTGCTCAGTACGCAAGGCTGGATGTCTCAGTAGTCCCAATCTGGTGCTGAAGGCCTGATGGATTCTAGGAGATCTGCCAGTCTCAGTACACGCTGGGATGAGGCAAGCCGCAGGAAAAAAGGACCAGCTCCCTCTGCCATGGCCTTTTATACTGCCTGCTGGCAAAAGATAATGCCCACATTTAGGGTGGGACATCCGGCTTGAGGTAGTCCAATCTGAAGATCTCTTTCTCACATTTGTTCATCCCTAGTCCAGTCAAGTTGACACCCAGGATTAACCATCACACTGGAGTTGCACACCAGGAGGTTTTGGGCAGAGCAGAGGGCTATCTCTGCTGATGAACTTCCAGCTTCTTATTCCCACAGCAGGCATTTTTATACCATGGGTTAAACAATAGTAACCTCAGTTGGAAATGGTCAGCCTTCTTGCAGTCCTCAAGGTTGGTTTTTAGTGCTCTTATCTGCTTGGCTTTTTCTTTCTCTCTGTCACAGAGGCAGGGAGCCAGCCTGCCCCAGGAAAGGGTCTTGGGGGACACTTTAGATAAACCTGTTTGAATTTCAGAGTCAGCTCTCAGTGAATGCAAACAATACACAACAATTTACCAATATGATTGACATTACAACTTGCTGGCCAGTGAACCCCAGGGATCTTCCTGTCTCAGCCACCCCAGTGCTGAGATTGCAAATGCACCACCACAGTCTGCTTTTCTTCTTTAGTGTGGGTTCTGGGGATTGAAATCAGGTCTTCGTGCTTGTGCAACAATCACTTCACTGACTGAGCTGCATCCCAGCACAGCACAGGCTAATTTGAGCTTCAGGAAAATTCATAGACAATAATAAGATAACGTACTCCCATTGTGCATATCCACTCTTCACCATCTATGGGGAATTATTGCCAAGAGCCCTGTGGGTATCAGATCTGTGAATGCTCTAGTCTTTCATATAATATGGATAATATTTGCATGTCACCTACACACATCCTTCTGCATATTTTAAATCACTTCTAGATTGCTTATAATATCTAATACAATGTAAATACCACGTAAATTGTTGCATGCTGTATTGCTCAGAGAATAATGTCTGACCACTGTTAACAAAAATGCTGCCATCACAGGTCTCATTGTGTTTGGTTATAAAGGTGCAAACCCCAGATAAAAGGGAGAGAGGACCTGTACTCTATTTCTGGGGAATTGGGAAGAAAGTTTTAGTGCACAGAGCTCTAGAATGAGAGCCAGCATAACCATGAGAATATAAAAAGTGGAATTTTCTAGCATGGCACATTAAATCTGTCACCTATTTCTGAGATAGTTTCTAACATGACAGAGTAGGTTTCTAACTTGGCACAGTAGGTCTCTCACCTAGCTCTCTGGTAATAAGTTATTTCATTTTCTCTTCTTTTGATTATAGTTTCCTGTTGGGGTGTTTAAAACCACACAGCTCAGACAAATTAAATTAGTTTGGTGTTAAGGTCAGTTGAGGTTCTAGTCATTGGGGGGGGGGTCACTCAGGCCTTGCGCCTGGCTCTTTTCACCAGTTCCATCTATGTGAGGACAAAGTCAGGTCTTGCTTGCCCGGAGCTTCCTTTTGAAGCATGAGGAGTTTCTCTTCTATATGGACTTTTCTCCTTTGACTGGACCTGGCTGGATGAAGTCCTTTTAAGTGAATCTCCAAGACCTCCCTGGCCTGGGATGACTGGTGACTCACTGCCATAGGTCATGTAGGAAGGTGCCGATGCAGGACCCTAGGACTTAAGTTGACCTTAGAGGCCAAGGGCCAAAAGATTGTCCCTTCAAATCCCTCTTGCCAAATCAGATTGGAGCTTTAAGTATGGTTGCTAAACCTCCAAGAGGATCATTTGAATGCATTTGGTATTTTAATTACCATATTACACCTAAGTAAAGCTTGCTGTGGCAAAACATTCTGGCTAATAGTAAAAGCTCATGGTAGGAGCCTAGTAGTAGTAACTGCAGCACAGGCTAGGAAAGGATGCTACTTACTGGCTTGTGTTGCTGGCTCATGTTCAGCCTATTATATACAACATAGAAATATCTGGCCGAGGATGGCATTGCCCACAATGGTCACAGGCCAGTCCAATGAAGGCAAATATTAACGTTTCTTAGCTCAGGTGTATCAAGTTGACATTAAACCTATCCAGTAAGGATAGGCCATTTAGGTACTCAAAGTAGAATGGATTTAAACCATGAAAGGCAAAAAAGATAATAAAGAGGCTAAAACCAATACCTTCTAGAACTATCTCAAATGAAGGCCATGTCATTTGTCCCCAGATTTTGAATAATAGTGTTGACAGGGAAAAGGAGGGGGGCACTATCACATACCTATAGCAGACAGGAAATACTTAAGGCTCACCCAAATTGGTTACATTCAGACTGTCCCATGTGGTCCCTGGAAGTAAAACCTAATTTTTCTTAAAAATATTAAAAGTGGGGCTGGAGGGATGGCCTAGCAGTTAAGAGTGCCAACTGCTCTTGCAGAGGACCCAGGTTCGATCCCCAGCACCCACATGGTGGCTGAGAACCGTCTGTAACTCCAATTCCAGGAGAACTCCAGTTCCAGGGGAATCTGACACCCTCTTCTGACCTCCACGGCATTGCATGACTTGGTGCACAGACCTACATGCAGACAATACTTTCATTCACATAAAAAATAAATAAATAAAATTAAATAAAAAATACATTAAAAAACATTAAAAGTAACATGTGGAAAGTATAACAGATATATAAAACATTTTTAGTATGTATGGGTAACTCAATATTTATATATGTCTGTTTCACTTGAAGCTGTAACAAGGTGTATAGTGCCTACTAGGGGACTGTCCGCAGGTTGCACAGTACTGAGAATCTCCAGCTATGGAACACAATTTCTTGTATGTGCCATAACTACATTATAGAATTCTTAAAAGTGAACAGTAATTCACACATACACTCATAAATAAGGTTCTAATAATTAAATTTGGTGATGGCAGTTTATAAAGGTTGTACTGAGCAGAGGCACATACATTGCTATCATACACAGACAGATCTTAATATGCTGTTTAACAATATCATACACATACATACACACACTTATCCACACATTCATATAAGAGATTTTTAGCCTAGTGTTTGTATTAAACAGTCACATACATTGGAAAAAACACCTTTAGAAATATTATTTAAAGCATGCAGCCCTAATTAATTGCACTGCCAGGGCTGAGATGGCTAATTCAGTTTCCCTATCATGCTGTCATTGACATCTTGTACCTTTGATTCTAAAACTATGAACTAATTGAAATATTTTAACAAGTGATGGAAAACAGAATTATATATCTAGGGTAAGCCGTGTGCCACTGTCCAAGTGCCAGAGTAAGAATGAACCCAGGTATTTTTAAATTGGTCTCTGGTCAGAAGGATGGTGGCACAGTTGTCAGAAGCCTGGTTAAGTTGGAGAAAAAAAAAAAAAAAACATCTGTTAGTGAATCCCTAAGGGTCAAAAATCAGGTCTTCAGAGGTCTGGAAACAAGAAAAACTGGAAAGGAAACTTTAGTTACAACACCTGTGAAGAAAATAATTTGGTCAGATAGGAAATAAATCTTTAGATAACCAGTGTAGAAACTTAGGAACCCAGGTTCAAATCAAGCCTTTGAAAAAAATTTAAGAGGCATGCCAAAAGTAAACTTAATTTAATTTTTTTTCAAGATTTGATCATATTTATTTGTTACTTTTTTTTGAATTGCAAATCTTGATTAAAATATTTTAATTTAATTTAATTTTTATTGATGGTTTGTGCATTTCGTACATCATTTTCCAATTCAGATCAGGCATATTTCCCTTTCCCCCCACCCCCACCCCATCCCAGATCATGTATTCTGCCATAACTGTCCTGCATCTTTCAGGTTTGTTTGTTTTTTTTCTTCATTTTTTATCACTATTTTAAAGATTGTTTTTGACTAGACTCAGACTTGGAAGTAGAAGCTCTCAGTGAGGACAGCCTGCGTCTCTTGGCAATCTGTTCCTGGCGTTTTTCTTTGGCTTCCTTCATTCTCTTGGCCAATAGTTTAGCATACTCTGCCGCTTCCTCCTTGTTTTTCTTGGTGTGCTGTCTTCAAAGCAATGCATCTGCATTTGTGTTGCAGGACACGTGGTGTAACCAGATGCTGAACCTTGAGTGCTTTAGTCCTGGGTTTCTTGCCTTCTTTGTTCAAGGGCTTTCTGACAACATATTGGTGGACAATGCCTTCCTTAGAGAGACTGAAAAGTTTGTGGATTCTGCTAGCCCTTTTGGGCCCCAACCTCCGTGGTACAGTGGTATCTGTCAGTCCAGGAATATCTTTTTCTCCTTTTTTTACAATAACCAAGTTGAGAGCACTTAGATTGGCATCCACAATGCATCCCCGAACAGACTTGTGTTTTCCCTCTCCAGTCCACCTGGGTCTATAACAAGAATGCCCCTGACTCAGCAGCAGGCACACTCTGCCATGGGTCAAGACACCCTGCTTCATGGGAAAGCCTTGTCTGTCGTTTCCACTGATTCGGACCACATAACCCTTCCACTCTTCACTCAGGGTATCAGCTGCAACTTCAGTAGCCACACACTTCTCATAGAAAGCACAAAGTTTGCGCTCATCATCTACTTCAATGAGTTTCTGACAGCCAGTGGCTGGGAAGGATACTGAGCTTCATCTTGATGCAGCCTACCCTCTAGTAGGTGCCACGAAAAAGAGCAATTTTTTGGTTTTGTGCACAGTATAGAATGAAAGAAGTTTGAAGTGGCCACTTTGTTTTGACAGAAATTAACACACAAGAGAACATGGACACATGACAGTTACAAAGACACATTGGAGAACAGTTATAACACACAGACAGGTTGGACAGACATGAGTTATTTGTGACTTAATTGTATCTGTTAACTCTGGACAATGGAAACCCCCCCCCCTTTTTTCCCAAAATGTCATAGGTAAGTGTTGGTACCCAGAATAACTTGATGTCAAGGCACAGCAAGTTCTCAGTTCCCTGATTTGTTGCACACATAAATCTAAAGTTTTCCTTCATTGTGCAGGGATGAGGAACCATTAATTTTAATTGTCACATTTACACAGAAACATTTAGAGTTTAAGACATCTACTCAGGTGGGGAAAGTCTGTGTGCCCATACTATGCTTTGCAGCACAGGCTGTGTGTACATGCCTGTGCAGGATGGTGGAAAGGGTAGGCAGGTGGATCTAGCTCCCAAGGCTTGCCTGTCTCCAACTGGGCTTACCTGCTAATTTAATGAGAATAAATTTATTGTTAGTGGAAAAATCAAAAGTCCCTTCCTTTAGGGGAGGCAACCAGGTGAAACTTTACTGCCTCAGGCAAGATCTGGATGCCACATGGGATAGGGTGTGATGGACACAACTTGTAAATCTCAGATACAGAGGCTTGTATCCGGAAGCAGAAACAAAAATAGATTTCTGAATAAAATGGGATTTATAAAGAAAACCAATGAAATGGAAAATGCCAAAATCTGAAATAATCCCTTAAAAATAGGCAAAAAGCTTGTAAACAAAATATAAACAACAAAAACAAAACAGCATTTGTTAAAAAGCCAGATGATGAAAAGGGAACACTCATCCACTGCTGGTGGAATGTAATCTCGTATAGCCACTATGGAAAGCAGTGTGGAAAACCCTTGGAAGACTTGGAATGAACTTGCCACCTGACTCAGCCATACCACTCCTGGGTATGTACCCACAAGACTCATCTTACCGCAGAGATATATGCCCAGCCATGTTTATTTCAGCTCTCTTCATAATAGCAAGGAGCTGGAACCAACCCAAGTGCCCCTCAACTGACGAGTGCATAGAGAAAATGTGGTACATCTACACAATGGAGTTCTATGCAGTGGTAAAGAAAGATGACATCATGAACTTTGCAGGTAATGGCTGGAGCTAGAAGATATCATGCTATGTGAAGTAACAGCGTCCCAGAATAACAAATGGCAAATGGTATCCTTCATCTGTGGATGCTAGTGCCAATTACCTAATTGTATGGCAAACTGAGCAATGTCAATGTGATCTGAAAACAACTATGCTCTTATATTGTGAATCCCTTAAAATATAATAAAAAAAGCCAGATGATGTAAAAATGCAAGCAACAGCCTATAAAAAAATCAACTATCCATACAAAAGTAAAAATGGAAAATTGATTTTATTCTGAAACATGAAAAACCAGTAAAAACAAAACTTGGTTATTCTGTCAGAAAAATGTATTAATTGAATCTCAATTGCCTGTTTATAATAATCCAATATAAAAACCCATGAGCCAGGCGTGATGGTGCATGCCTTTAACCTTAGCACTTGGGAGGCAGAGGCAGGTAGATCTTTGTGAGTTCAAGGCCAGCCTGGTCTACATAGTGAGTTCCAGGACAGCCAAAGCTACAGGGAGACCCTGTCTCAAAAAGACCAAAAAAAAGCAAAAACCAAAATTGTGAAAGGATCAGAACATCCCATTCAATAATTGTAAAAGAATTAGAGCATGGCATTAGTTGTTATAAGCTTCTGATGTAAATTTAATTTTCCAATAAGGAATTCCTGCCACATGGTCAAGATGGCAGCTGAGGAGTTGAGTTTTTGGTACCATGGAAAGGGTAAACATAGCCAAAATGGGCGGTGTGAAGGAGTGGGTGTGGTTGATCACAGCTACCATGGAGATGGGGTGTGCACATGCCCAGGCACAGCCTTGCTCCACCCTTTCCTGTTCCATAGTAAAAAAAAATTTAAAAAGGAGGAGTAAAAAAGCCTGGATTTAAGGTTGCAGTCCTTTACTGCAGAAATCTGCTAAGGTTGCAGGGAGGTCAGGAGAGAGGGAGGTCAATTAAATGGGACCCTGGCTGCAGTTTTGGCATTCCAAGACTGCAGAGAGGCTTGGAGCATGGCAGACTCAGGAACCCAGGGAGAGCATCTGCAAATCTCAGTGGGTTCAAAATGGTGGAGGGCTAAGGCTGAGAAGAAAAGCAGAGAGAGGAAGGAGAAAGCATGAGAGGTAGAAGTGGGGAGAGAGAGAGAAAGGGAGAAAGAGTGCAGGAGAGCAGAGAGAGAGTGGTACCTTACTGTGAAGTGTGGAAGGTGGTTCTCCAGCTTCTGGTGAGTCTCAGGGGCTTGCAAAAAAAGTTAGGTTCTTTTCAAGGGGAGAGCTGGCGAGTGCTCCACACAATCAAAACCATCTCAAGTCGAGGAGCTTTCTGCCTAATCAAAAACATCTCAACACCCCCCCAAGAGTCATGGCACCATTATGTTAGGCTATGAGGGTGCCAACCCCCAGATAAAAAGACACATGAGGCTTAAGTCACTCTGGGAACATGATTTACTTCAATTGGAACTGCCAGAGTGTGCCACCTGTTGGCAAGTGGTGGGGTAGTGGAACAGGAACAAGATGGTGACTGGGGTCCACCCATATATAGCCATGGGGCAGGACCTCAGGCACAGGGGAAGAGGTCGGAAGATTGACAGCCTCTGGAGGAAGTGGACAGCTGTATGTCCCTTGGAATTCTGGGAGGCCCACATCTAACACACTGTAACTGGGATAAAGATATTCTAAAAAGAAATCTGTGCCCTTCACTGGCTATCAGACTGCTGAAACAATGGACCTAAAGAAACTGGAAATTCCCCCAGGAATCTCATTCTGAGAAGAGAATACCTAGACTTTTCTCCCCCAAACAAATTTACAACTTGTCAGACCACATTATGGAAAAGACAATGATAGGTCAATGGTGGGCAGAACCACTATCTTGATCTGGACTATTTATATGTACATAACCTTAGCCCTGTATTTAAATTTTAATTTGACTTCCAGATCCTGAAGATAGACTTGATGAGGGGAGTCACTGGATCTTTGTGTTTCCATATTGAATGAATCTACTTTTGCTGCTTTTTAGTATGTGGCTGTTTTAATTGGCTGATCAAAGATGAGTAGGCAAACCTGGCTTGTTGGGGCACAGGCTGTGATCCCAAGTCTTATAATATAACTAGATGTGTATGAGGAGACTTGAGGTGAACCATGCCCACACTGAACATTAGAAGGTACCTGGTGACCTGTGATGCGTCAGGAGGGAATAGAGTGTGTGTTTCATAGCACTTCATACATGTGGATTTCATGTAGTACTCAAGTTTTGTTTCAAAATGTTTTTTTCTAGTTTTTTGAGGCAAGGTCTTGCTAGTAGCCTAGACTAGCCTTGAATCATAGTAAACATTCTGTGTGTGCCTCCTAAGTGCTGGGATTATAGTCCTGGGCCCCATTCCCAGCTCTTTTGAATATTTATGATCCATGGTTGGTTGAATTCTTGGATGTTGAACCTGAAGATACTGAATATTAGGATATTAACTCAACTGGTTCTCATATTAGTCCTGAGCAGTGGATAAAGTAAGAATGTCTCCATTTCACAAGAAAGTAGAAACAGAGAAGACCAAAGATTCCTCTAAAAGCAATAGCCAAGGCTTATGGCTGGAGTCTTAGACACTGTGTGCCAATACTGCTGGTGTTGTGGTGAAGCTTTGTCCTGGGTCAGGCAGTTGCTCCCGATATCTCATACTAGGTAGGAGGCACTACAGTCCTTTCACAACGGTCCACAGTCTGCTTTCTGGTGTCTGAGATGGTGTAGCCTGGGTCAGTGTTAAAGAACATGTGAGCAACCATCTTGCTGTAGAGCAGCAGGAGAGATGGAGAATCCCACCTTCCCTGGGAGATCTTCTCATGGGGAACAACCACAGTTAATAAACAATGATGTTTCTCCATTTGTATGGATATCCACCAAACTTGGAGGTGGCCTTCTGGTGTGCTCATTGAGCATATGGGACTCAGTATGAGATAGTACATGCTTTATGTTCAGTCCTTTTATTTGTTTGGTTTTGGAGACAGCATTACCGAACAGTTTTGGGGTCATAGTTTGTAATCCAAGAAGCCAAGTTCAGCCACTCCTTTCGAAAAGCCAATTAAAACAGCCAAATTGACAAATTAATAATAAAAAGCAGAAAAATTAGATTTATTTAAAGTGACCCTATTGAGAAAGGGAACAAAGAGATCCAGAGATTTCTTTGTTTTTGTGTCCTCAATTGACATTAAAGTTTAAACAGAGGGTGCTGCAGATCGGAAGGAACAACAACAACAAAGACTGGGTCAAAGAACTGACTGAAATGGTGAAATTCTGCTCAAAACCATAAACTTCTGCATCAAAAATTTTTAAAGCGACTGAGAAAAAGATGAAAAGCATGTTTGGCAGAATGCACGAGCTCTGGTGGGGTGGGGGGTAAGGAAGGGGAGTGGGTCTGGACTTGATTAGGAATTTTGTATGAAATGCACAAAGCTTCAATAAAAATTGGCTTTGGAAAAAAAAAAAACTTAAACAGAGGTCCAGGATCTGCACGTCTAAGCAGTCCTGGACAGGGCGTGGTCCTGCCTCCCTGAGACTCACAGAAGTCTGGGCTTCGGCTTCATCCAGCAAGGTGGTCTGACAAGCTGGAACTCTCTTTCTGGGAGACTCTGTGGGTGGCACCTTTTCTTTCTCCCAGCAGGAGATTCCTGGAGAAATTCTTATTTCTTTTTTTTTTAATTTAAAAAAATTTTTTTATTTATTTCTGTATGTGTATGAATGTACTGTCTGCATGCAGGTCTGTGCACCATGTCGTGCAATGCCTCAGAAGAGGGTGTCAGATTCCCCTGGAACTGGAGTTCTCCTGGAACTGGAGTTTCAGACGGTTCTTGGCCTCCATGTGGGTGCTGGGGATCGAACCCAGGTCCTCTGTAAGAGCAATCGGCGCTCTTAACTACTAGGCCATCTCTCCAGCCCAGAAATTCCTATTTCTTTGGGGGTCCATTGTTTAGGTAGTCTGATATCCAGATTGAGAAACACAAATGTGTTTTTAGATATTTTCATTCCTGCCTGGCAGTTAACAACATAGTCAATCTCTGCAGCCTAGGATGGCCAGGAATTTTCTGTGCAGGCCAAGCTGGCCTCAGACTTGTCGTGATCCTCCTGCCTCAGCCTCCAGAATACTTGGATAGGATACAAGAACCACTGCTCCTGGCTCTTGGTCCCTTCTTGCTCCCAAATGTGTCTTCACAGCAGCTTTTCCCTGTTCTTTCACACATTATCCTAATGTGTGTTGTATTACTGAATTTACACACATTAATAAGACACTTGGAAACTAACAAGTAAAGAAAAGAATGTATGAATGATGAAGAGAGTGTGTGAGATATAAATGGTGAAAGAATTCAAGAGTAAAGTTTTGGCTGTGAACTACTGGATGCTTTGTGGAGGCAGTGGGACCAGAGGGCAAAGGAATAAAGAATGTGGAAGGTAAACCAGATACAGAAAACAGTGAGCCTAAAGAATAAAGTTAGGGGGACCGGAGAGATGGCTCAGCGGTTAAGAGCACCAACTGCTCTTGAAGAGGACCCGGGTTCGATTCCCAGCACCCACATGACAGCTAAGAACCATCTTTAACTCCAGTTCCAGGGGAATCCAACCCCCTCTTCTGACCTCCACAGCATTGCATGACACAGATGCATCAACCTACATGCAGACAGTACACTCAAACACATAAAAAAGTAATAAAGTTAGGAATGGGTGAATATTTGCTAGAACTAAAGTGTTTTGTGAATAGCGAGAGAGGCAGTCAGGTGAACTGATAGCTGGAGGTTCGTAGAGAACTTGAAGTTGATTTAAAAAAATGTAACACATGAGGCCTTGGGGGGAGTTTATTAGTGTTATTTTACTAAATGGTCATATGTCAAACTACCCTTTTAATATTTGTGTTTATACCCGTAGATTTGGGCTGCTCCCAACCTTGGTGAGAGAAGCTTCATTCTATAGTGAGTAGTGGTTGGTGCAGAGGATCTTAACTACTCAAAGTGCTGAGAATCAGTGACTGTGAGGGATCAGCCCTAGACAGGTCATCGTATCTACCTCCCCTGCGAGGCTCAGGGACATCGCGGAAGAGGGGGCAGAAGGATGTGAAAGCTGGAGAATGGAGAGCAGCGCTGTAAAATGCCATCTTCTGGCCATGGCGTGGCGATGCACACAACTCGCAGCAGCCGTGGCTGTCTTCACAAGACCTGCACGCAATCATTCAGTCAGAACAGCAGCGTGGACGGGAGAGGGGCTCCTGAGGCCTCAGCCCTAGCTGACGCACTTGGTGTTTGCTGAGGCAAAGAGAGTCACTTTTAAAAAATATATTTTATTTATTATTTTATTTTATGTGTATGAGAGTACTGCCAGCATGTGTGTAAGTGAAGGCCCATGGAGGTCAGAAAAGGACATTGGAGCCCCTGGAACTGGACTTATGGACAGATGTTAGCTGCCATGTGGGTGCTGGGAATTGAACCCAGGTCCTCTACAAGAGCAGCCAGTGCTCTTAACCACTGAGCCATCTCTCCAGCCTCAGGAGAGTCACCTTTTTTTTCTTTTTGAGACAGGGTCTCCCTGTAGCCCTGCTTGTCCTGGAACTCACTGTGAAGACCAGGCTGGCCGTGAACTCACATAGATTGAGTGCGCCACCACACCTGGTGAGAGTCACTTTTTTTTGGAGATGTGGCTGTTGGTAGGTTACCCATGTCACAGTGGATGGCCCCGCATTTGTGCACGTATGGTAAGCACTAACTGGACTCAGGGGGCTGTTAGCAATAACAATAAAAAGAAAGACATGAAGACGGACTGGAGATTTGACTCAGAGGTTAAGATCACTGGCTGCTCTTGCAGAGAACCTGGGTTCAAATCCCAGCACCTACATGGGGGCTAACATCTGTCCATAACTCCAGTTCCAGGGGGATCTGACACCCTCTTTTGTCCTCTGAGGGCATTGCAGAGGACACAGGTGCACTTACACGCATGGAGTTAAAAATAATTAAAAAATAAAAGCCATGAAGTAGGGAGGAAGACAGATTGGGAGGAGGGTCCTGTGGGTCGCTGGACAGAAGCAGTGGGAGGTGGATAAGAATAAAATACACTGCGTGCATGCATCAATTTTTCAAAAAAAAATACTATTAAACAAACAAACAAACAAAAAGAGGCTGGGCGTTGTGGTGCATGCCTTTAAACCCAGCACTCAGGAGGTAGAGGCAAGGGGATCTCTGTGAGTTCAAGGCCAGCCTGGTCTACAAAGTGAGTTCCAGGACAGCTGGGGCCACAGGGAGACCCTTTCTCAAAAAGACCAAAAAAACCCCACCCCAAAACAAAACAAAAACAAAAAAACAAAGAAGCTTTATTATTAGATGTGGTGCTTTAGGCACATGTATTTACCACCAATTATCCCAAGAAATTCACCAAGACAACAGTAAGGAAAATGCAAAAGTAAGCTGTTCTAGTTTCTCTTCAATTGCTGTGACAAAACACACTGACTGACACCAATTTGGGGAGGAAAGGGGTTATTCAGCTCACATCTCCTGGGTCACAGTTCATCACTCAGGGCAGGAACCTGGAAGCAGGAGCTGAAGCACAGGCCATGCTTCTTACTGGCTTGTTCCCCTGACACATGCCTAGCCTGCTTTCTTATACTGTACACAACCACCTGCCCAGGAGTGGCACTACCCACAGTAGGCTAGGACCTCCCACATTGCTCATCAAGACAGTACTCCACAGACAGGGCCATAGGCCAGTCCAATGGAGCCAATTCCCCAATTGAGGCTCCCTCAACCCAGGTGTGTCAAGTTGACACTAACGCTATCCACAACATAAGCTCAGAAGAGCCAATGTATCAGTGAAAAGGAGCTGAGGAAAGCTCTGAAAGACAAGGGCAGCTGAGGAAGTGGTAATAGACAGAAGAGGAAAAAGAAATACCCAACCCAAGGCAGAGGATTCTCCCGCATGGTAGAGTGCTTGCCGAGCAGCTCCCTGGGTTCCATCCCCAGAACCACACCACAGGGAATGGTGGTGCACCTGTAATCCCAGAACCACACCACAGGGAATGGTGGTGCACCTGTAATCCCAGAGCCGCACCACAGGGAATGGAGGTGCAGACCTGTAATCCCAGAACCACACCACAGGGAATGGTGGTGCACCTGTAATCCCAGAACCACTCCACAGGGAATGGTGGTGCAGACCTGTAATCCCAGAACCACACCACAGGGAATGGTGGTGCACCTGTAATCCCAGAACCACACCACAGGGAATGGTGGTGCAGATGTGTAATCCCAGAACCACACCACAGGGAATGGCGCTGCATTCCTGTAATCTCAGAACCACACCACAGGGAATGGCGGTGCAGACCTGTAATCCCAGCACTCAAGAGGCAGAATCAGGAGAATCAGAGCTCAAAGTTTTCCTTGGTCAAATAATGAATTTGAGGGCATCCTAGGCTGTATAAGACTCTGTCTCCAATAAATAAGTAGGTAATAAATAAGTAAATAAATAGACGAGTAACCTATCCTTCCCCTGAAATTTGGGAAGCCTTGCTACTTTAATAGGGATGCAGAGACCCAAGATATCTCTCTCTCCTCTCTCTCCTTCTCTCTCTCTCTCTCTCTCTCTCTCTCTCTCTCTCATATGTGTGTGCGTTGTGTGTGTGTGTGTTTGTGTGTGTATGCATATGTATACATGTGAATATGGAGGCTGTTCCTTGGACACTGCTTACCTTGCTTTTTGAGACAAGGTCTCTCAAGTTGCCTTGTACACATGATTAGATTGGGCTGGCTGGCAGGAGTCTTCCTCTGCCTCCCCAGTGCTGGGACTACAAGTGTGTGCCACCACACTCTGCTTTTCCATGCATGCTAGGGGTTGAACTCAAGTCCTCGTGACTGTGTGGTGAACACGTTCCCAACTGAGCCGTTTCTCCAGTCCCACGAAGGCTGTTTTAATAAATCTACAAAGGAGTCCCAGCTGCAGGCTCTGGATGTGAGACACAGCCTCGTGGGAGATTTATCTTTCAAACCTGTCTGCAGACTGTAACCATGCATGCCCAGCATATTTCAGAGGTGACTTCTTCTTGATCCTTTCATTCACTTAGGGTCCCATCTAAGTAGTTTAGGGTATGGTGACAGAGAGCCTTTCTCTGTAACACACTCCCTCTGTTTGCTAGTCATTAATTTCAAAGACAGCACTGGACTTTGGACAGGAGTGCCTGCTTTTTGTCTGCCATGAAATTTAGGCTTTTTTGTTATAGGGGGAAAAAGACAAGACTATGGGGGTACTTTAGAGTTCAGGAGGGAGAATTCATGTGTAGTGCAGGTTGTGGGTGTATATGTGTGTGTACATGTATGTGTGTGCATGTATTTGTGTATAAGCCAAAGGAATATATAAGATCTCTCCCTGCCTTATTTATTTATTTATTTATTTATTTATTTATTTATTTATTTGTCTTTTTGAGACAGGGTCTCCCAGCAGTCCCAGCTGGCCTGAATTCACATTGTAGACCAGGCTGGCCTTGAACTCACAAAGATCCTCCTGCCTCTGCCTCCCGAGTGCTAGGATTAAAGGCATGTGCCACCACACCTGGCTTATTTATTTTTTATTTATTTAGAGACAGGGTCTGTCACTGATTTAGCTAGCCTTGTTAGTCAGGTCTGGGGATCTGCTTGTCTCTGTGTGCCCACCACCAGGGCTACAGACATGGGCCACCATCCCTGGCTTTTTATGTAGCTACTGGGGATCCCAACTCAGGACCTTATGCCTGCCACATAGCCACTTTACTTACTGAGCCTTCTCCCAAGCTCCCTTGGTATATGGTTTTGGGATAAATAATTTCTTCTTTGAAAAGGGCTTATCATGCAGGGAAGCTGGGTACTTAGCGGGAAGAGCTGATATCTAGGCCCAGCTGCGCAGCAAGTTTCCACAAGGTGCTGACATCAGTGATGCTGGCCTTCCAAAGACTTGGGACTTCTGGGACTTTGGGGGTTAGAGACATAGAAAAGGCCCACCACATGAAGCTGGGCCCTCTCCCCATTTACCAGCTCGGGCAGAGGGCATGGGGTTTCATGCTGGAACTCCAGGCAGCCATGTTGAACCGGGGGCCTGGCCAGTGGCCATGGCTTGAGTGAGTGTACGCTTCCCAGCCATTACTTTGTAGGCAATCTCAAGAAATTGTGGTCTATCTGAAATTGGAGAGTTCTTTCCCTTGCTTTGCCTAGCAACCGGGAATTGGGAAACAGCAGAGGCGGGGACACTGAATAAGTAGCTGCACACAGCTCGCCCGCAGGCCGGGGTAGGATCTCTGCTACAAATTCGACATAGTCCTCTGCTACAATGGGTTAGAGAGAGGCCGGAGCCTGAGAATGGTCTAAGATCCTGTACTGGAAAACAAGGAGAGGAAAGATTCAAAGGAAGGATAAAGAGCTCCATGTTAGTTTTATTTAATTAATTTTTATTCTAAAAATCTATTTGTTTATATTTTATGTGTATGAATGTTTTGCCTGCATGTATGTAAGTGCACCCATGTGTGCAATGCTCACAGAAGCAAGAAGAGGGTGTTAGATCCCCTGGAATTTAGTTAAGGATGGCTGTTAGCTGTGTGTAGATGCTCAGAACCCAACCTGGAGCCTCTGCAAGAGCAGCCAGTGCTCTTAGCCACTGAGCCATCTCTTCAGCCACCCCTTCCTCAACCCTCATTAGTTTTAGGTGAGAGTTTGGGGGCAAAGTAAACATTTCCTCATTCCAGAGCTAAGTGTTCTAGCTTCTACCACAAATGTCACCAGAGGGGTCAGGTATCCTGTGTGTCTCCAGCAGGCGCCTAAAATACCCTTCTGTCCCTCACTCCCTCACCCCTCAGTGGCAGAAAGAACATTCGTCGTGTGACGCACACAGCTCTGGGTGTTCGTGTAAATAGCAGGTGTCCACATGAGTGGAACCTGCTGTAAGTGCTGAGCTGTGAGTGTAACACTAAATCCAATGCAGGCTTCTTGGAGCCGCGCTTGGAGGAGGTGGACATGCGTGCACTGGGTAACTGATGACGTGGTGGAGATGTGACACTGGCTGTAAGAGCGAACTGCGGCATCTCAGGGGCAGCCCACTCAAAGGACCTGAGGTTCTTAGTGACCGAGCTGGAAATGTCCTGGAGACCAAAGGGGAATTGTCCTGGACACAGACCAGTCAGGTCCCCACCTTCCTGCTCTGAGGTCTGGAATGGGGTGCTCCTGCTTGAGGTTTGCAGAATGAGCTGGAGTCACTCAAAGCAGCAGAATTCTTTTCTTTTTCACCACGCAAAACAGGCACAAGTGCTAAAACTTGATTTTTTTTTCCCTTTCTGTCTTTAGAATTAGACACAGTCCAATGGTAAGATAGTCACATGTGAAAAGCTGAGAGCTGTTTAAACAGCCTACCCACACAGCCCACCCAGCCCTTTCCTTGTTCTGAATTTCCACTCTTCTACTGATACATGATGATCACATGGGTGCCATTTGGGAAGGGTGTGTGTGTGTGTGTGTGTGTGTTTGTGTGTGTGTGTGTGTGTGTTGTGCAGGTGTGCCCGACGAGGATGTCAGAGGTCCTCTACCACTCTCTGCCTATTCTCCTGAGAGAGCCTCTCTCCGAACCTGTAGAGAGGCTGGCAGCCAGGAAGCCCCAGCCATCCTCCTGCTCTGTCTCCCTGTCTAGTGTCATAGGCACAGAGCCATGCCTACCTTCTTATGTGGGTGCTGGAGATCAGAACTCAGGCCTTCATACTTGCACGACAAGCGCCCGTACCCACCAAGCCCTCTCCCCAGCCCTGAGACTCTCTGGTCTTGGAGGTCAGCCTTTGTTCGTTCTGCTCCAGTCCCAGCGCTCTTAAGCAGTCTGTGGATGATCCTGGGCTTGGTGTTGCACTTAGTTGGGAAAACCTGAAATCACAATATGCTTCCATTAAACTTCCTTTGGTCGTCCTTTATAATTTCGTACTGTAAGGGTATTTTTTCTAACTGCCAGCTGAGACTTCTGACACTACACTGGCTGTGTGAGATGGTTGGTGGTGAAATGGTGGCTGAGCCCAAGTCGGGATAAACCGAGGTTTGCTGCAAAAGCAACCAGGCTCCAATCTCTGTGGTTTACAAGGAAAGGCTGCAGGGTGTAGGGTCATAACAGGAGGTGGAGGACTGTAAGTTCCATAATGCATAGCTGGGAAGGAAGGAAGGAAGGAAGGAAGGAAGGAAGGAAGGAAGGAAGGAAGGAAGGAGGTCAGAGAGTGGATGGGAAGGGAAGGAGGAAGGAGGGAGGGAGGGAGGGAGGGAGAGAAACGCAGGATGCCGTTCTGCTCTGTGCTGGCTCTGCCCTGTGATCTAGGCTGATGGAATGACTTCTCTGGAACTTGGCAATATAACAGGAAACGAGACATGACAAGGGGCATTCTGGCTTTGAGTGTGTCTACCTGGAGGCGATGTGTTTCGGATCTGTCCATATTCCAAAGAGAGTTGCTTGGCTGTATTTTCACTTCTGGAAGGCAAGATCCGTGCAAGGAGGGAAGCTTGGGTGTTCGGCGACATGTTCAGTCACATCAACAAGACTAATACTGAAAAGAGTCCCTCTGTCTATTCTTGTATGGTTTGAAATTCATGAACAAGACTATATATAAAAGTTTTCTTCCTAGAAAAATCATACACTTGATTATTTCGTTGCGGGAGTGCCTGGCAAGCCTGGTGTTACTGTTCTCTTTAGGACCCTATGGGGGCAGGGTTAATGTGTGAAGAACATTCTTGAAGTCTCGCCCTCATCTTTGAAGCCCAGCCACACATTAGTCTCGACTCAGGCCTAGGCCTGCTATCTCAGGCCAGCCACACTCCCCTCACAAGCCCTGGAGAGCACCCCCCACCACCTTGAATACCCTGGGTGGCCTGGCCCTCTGGAGGCATTTCCCTTAGGACAGCAGAGGCCCCTCTGTCCCATCTGGATCCCAGAGCCCGACCATCCTGGCGGAGGCTGCCCAGGGTGTCAGTCAAACTAAAGAATATTCTTTTAATACTGAATAACCATGTAGGGCTGGCGGGGCTCCCTGTGCCTGACAGATGGCGAACACATGCCTGGGGCAGCCAGCCCGCACATCAATCTCTCTCTTTGCTTTCAGCACGTCCTTCCAGCCCGGCTCCTTTCTAGCTTGGTTTGTGATCTCCATACAGAGTCTCTGAGGCCAGGGGTGCGTGAGAGATTTTTCTAAGGAGGGGCAAGTAGTCCAGTTGCTGGTATTGGATGTAGCTGGATAGGTGGTCTGCCCTTCCCCCAGGAGAGCTAGCTCTGCTGTTAGCCTCCACAACAGCTCCTGTGGGGGGCAGAAGGGCCTAGTAATCACTCCGGCAACTGGGAACCATTTTGGGTTTCTAAGATTGCACCCTGCAATCTCAGCATTGTTATTGCTAGGCTTTTCCTACACTTTGAATTTCAAAACCAATCTTTCAAAACATGTGTTTGAAGAAGCTTAAAGCATGTTGGAAAAGACAGCTTGTAGAAGCTCTCAGTGATTAATAGGAGAGAGGGGGTTAGGGGTGGGTCTGCTCTGTACCTGGAGAAGCCAGGCAGGTTGGTTAGGCAGAGAGCTCAGCTTGGGCAGGATATCCTGCCAGAGTCCAGGCAAGGTGCTGCCCTGAACTGTCCTTCCCGGTCACCATGGCTTGAAGGGCCCGTTACCCACCGGGCCTCTCCCCAGAGCTCCAGCACCACTGGACAGCTAATCACTGCCTGGGCACCTTCTTCAGGTGCTCAGTACCCATCCTGAACTTCCCATATCCAAAAACAAGATGGAGGTATTTGTCCTGAGCCTCACCTCTCTTCACCTCTACATCAAAGTGACTGCCCTCCCCCCCATGTGGCCTAGGCAGGGACGTGGGAATTCACTTCCTCCTGATCTACCTTCAACATCCCTCTTGAGTTTTTTCAGCTTCTCTTGGCCTTCACGGTCACTAGTTCTCTGCAAGCTTTTATTATTTTCATCCCTGGACTGTTAAAACGTCTCACTCTTTTGCTCATGTCTTACCCCCTTTCTTAATCCACTCTCCACTCAACAGCCTGTGGGATTTTCCAGCCAAAATTGGATGGGGCCAGTATGAGGCATGATACCTGTCAGTGACTAGAGAACTAAGCACTTGTCATTGGCAGAATAAGCAGATCTGTAACTGTGTTACTCAGCTTGGTGTTGCTGTGACAAGCACACTGACGGTCAGCGTCAGTGAAGAAGGAGGAAGTTTCCTTCTGCCTCGTGGTTTCAGTCCATGTTCTCTTGTCTTCACTGTTTCGAGCTTGTGGGGGCACAGTGCACCATAAAGAGAGCCAGTAGTGGAAGAGCCGCTTACCTCATGACAGCTGGGAAGCAACAAGAGAGATGCCGACGTGGGGAAATCACCATGGCCTAGATCCCTCCAACTAGGCTCCACCTCTCATGGAGTTCTGCCACCTCCTTGACAGTACAGCAGGTTGGTGACCAAGAAAGAGTTTAGGTGGGTCTCTGGGGGGAACTTATCCACACCATCACATACTCTCATTCCTGCTCTAGACTGCATCACCAGACCCCATTCCTCTACAATCTACAAACAGCACTAGTTTCTGGGAGTTTCCTGATCTTACCAAAGCTCTTCCAAGCTTTACAGACTTTTTGTGTGTTTTTCTACTGCTTGGATCATGCTTGGTCAGTTTTTACCTGATTACTTCTCTTTGGTCATTTAGATCTCTCAATAGGGATTTATAAAAGGCTGTGCTTTGGGCATGGACTGGTACCAGCTAGCCGCACTGGAATATAGAAATGCTGGTGGTAAGCAGGCCCATTGGAAAGGTGGCAAAAAAGCCAGGTGAGGGCTTAAAAGGGGGTGGACCTGGGGAGGTGGCCAAAGGGAAACAGAGTGACTGGGGACCAGTGTCAAGTTGGCTGCAGGGATCAGCCTATCTCATATTGTCTTTTAAGAACCTGTGCCTGGCACAGAGGAAAAAATAGAGCAAATGCTTTTCCTCTGGAAATTCTCCCTGGCATGGGGAGGGTCCTTCCCCAGGCTGGCATTTCTAGTCTAGATGATTCTATAGGACTGATTTATATTTTACATCTGTGATTCCTGCTGGCTGGGTAGCTTTCTTTGCTGTTGCTTAAGTTAAGTCACTCTGGTGTCTTGCACATGTGCTTGTAGAAAAAGAATCTTCCAGATCAGAAGGTGGCCAATTTTCTCCAGAAAAGGAGTTGCAAGATTCCCCACTGAGAGAGGGGGAGCAGCCCAAGGAGCCAGTGTTCCCAGAGACGGCCATGGCGGAAACATCCCAGGGCCATCTGTCCCACATCACAGCCAAAAAAAAAAAGTCCAGAAAATGGTGTGAATTACTACTTACCAAAAATAGTAAGGATGGGGGAAGAGACCCAAAGCAAAGGCCCACCCACCACATGCCTTCTCACACAATGTGAGATCCGTTAACTACAGAGCCTGTTTCCACATTTTTGACACTGGATATTTTCTTTGCAGTTCAATGCACTGCATGCGTTGTGTATGTTTGATTGTTCACTGTTCAAAGAAGCATTGAACCTACTTTAGGTTAATGCAGAGGCGAAGGTCAACTCATTTTTCCCCTCAGCTTGGATTGCTGGAGCGAGGGGACAGTTGTTGACTTGCCCATCTTCATCCACTGTTGAATATACAAAGCCATGTCTAGTAGTAGAAGGTGAAAAAGAAATAAATGCTAATGTTGAGGACCTGAGGCTTCTAGGAAGAGATGCAGACATGGGATATGTTAAGAGAAACTTGCATGGGGCTGGGGAGAGGGCTCAGTCCATAAAGTACTTGCTGCACAAGCACAAGGACCTGTTTGGGTCTCTAGTGCTCAGAAAAACTGGGTGTGGTGGCACATGTTTGTAACCCCAGTGCTGTGGTAGAGGGGAGATAGGCAGCTAAGCTTAGGTTCGGTGAGAGACTGTCTCAGAAGACAGGGTACAGGGTGATTAAGAGGGACATAGGCTTTCACATATACATGTGTGCACATGTGCACCTGCGTATACGTATATACATGCCATAAACACACATGCACAAAGAGAAATAAGTGGTTACAGAAGAGGAAGGCATGGGAAAGGAGAAGGCAGTAGGGTATGGGGGGATATGCTCAACTATATTATAGGAGGTCAATGCCTTATGCATTAGCTACTGGAGCTTCTCAAAATACATTATATACTCATATGAAAATGGCCTTTTGCAACCCAGTATGATAAAGTGAAGTAAAAAGAATTTAAAAGAAAAACATGTGGTCACTTACTGCTGTCTGGATTATGATCCACTTAAACTGTTATAGAAATGCAGGGTTTAGGGAATTCTGACTTTGATGAAGAAACCACAACTAGATACTTTGAAAAAAAAAAAAAAAAAGGCTCGGCAGCCCTGCCTGCTACTCTGTAGACAGTCGATGATTTATTATTCCATAGGACACATGTGCACAAACCCCAGGCGAATTCACATTTGAGCAGATCATTTTAATTTACATAATACATCTTCAAGTCAAGATTTGCCCCCAAGAGGATCAAAGTGAAGGAAGATGGAATCAATCCATTTGTGATTCTGTTCTGTCTCATCGCAGGGCCTATTCTGGTGAGATTTGGAGGTTACAGGAGGGACCCAGGGTTGGGAATGAGATTTCATTTGTAATCCTGCCCTCCCCGATGGTCGTTCTTCTAAGGATCTCAGAAAATATTTTACCTAGGGGGCTGGAGAGATGGCTCAATGGTTAAGAGCATGTACTACTCTTACAGAGGATCTGAGTTTGGATCCCAGCAGTCATACTGGGCAGCTCAGAACTGCCTGTGACTCCAGCTCCAGGGAATCTGACTCCTCTTCTAGCCTCTGTGGGGACTGCGTTCACATGATATACATACACAGACACATATAAAAATATTAAAAACTATTTAAACCATTTTCTTCCTCTAGCTCTATTTAATAGGCAATGTATACTTTTATTTTTTTTAATTTTTTTAAATTTTATTTATTTTTTATGTGTATGAATGTACTGTCTGCATGCAGGTCTGTGCACCCGTGTCCTGCAATGCCGCGGAGGTCAGAAGAGGGTGTCGGATTCCCCTGGAACTGGAGTTCTCCTGGAATTGGAGTTACAGACGGTTCTCAGCCGCCATGTGGGTGCTGGGGATCGAACCCGGGTCCTTTGCAAGAGCAGTCGGTGCTCTTAACCACTAGGCCATCTCTCCAGCCCCCAGCAATGTATACTTTTAAAAAGGTGCGACATGGGGCTGGAGAGATGGCCTAGTGGTTAAGAGCGCCGACTGCTCTTTCAGAGGACCCGGGTTCGATCTCCAGCACCCATATGGCAGCTGAGAACCATCTTTGACTCCAGTCCCAGGGGAATCGGACGCCCTCTTCTGACCTCCACAGCAGTGCACGACATGGGTGCACAAACCTACATGCAGACAGTCCATTCATACACACACACAAAAAAATAAATAAAATAAAATAAAATAAATCTTTGAAAAAAAGGTACAACAAACTGTTAGTTACTCTCCTACTTGTTATCAGCCTTTGTTATCAGTTGTTTTGTTCTCCAACCAGATCGGATCCATTCGAATGAGTATATATATATATATATATATATATATATATATATCTGTGTGTGTGCACGCGCGTGCACATGCGTGTGTCTACCTGTGTGTGTAGGTCAGAGAACACGAGTTTCAACATGCTGTACCCCATCACTGCCTGCTTCTGACACTGACCATGAACAATTTTTTGTTGTTGTTGTTGTTGGTTTGGTCTTTTTGAGACAGGGTCTCCCTATAGCCCTAGCAGCTGTCCTGGAACTCAGTATGTAGACCAGGCTGGCCTCAAACTGACAGAGATCTGCCTGCCTCTGCCCCTCAAATCCCCGTTAATCATGAACTCTTAAATGAGTGCTAGTTTGGATGTGAAATGCCCTCACCAAAACTCATGCTGAAGTCCGCTTGCCCACAGAGCTGTGACAGGAGGTGGGACCTTTAGGAAGTGATTAGGCCTTAAAGAGAGATTGGTGTCTCTCTTTCAAGAATGGATTCATTCTCCAGGGAACCCATTACTGCTCGAAGGACTAGCTTAGCTCTCACACGAGCCAGCTGTTGGAAAGCAAGCTCACCTTCCTGGCTGTCTGTTTTCCTCTGTCTTCACAAGCACACCCTAGCTTTCCCACTTTTCTACCATGTGTTGAGTAGTGTGTTTCATCAGTAGAAGCTCGGAGCAGATACCTGCACTTTCTCCGCCTCCAGAACTGTGAGGCAAAACAAACTTCTTTCCTCTACAAGTTAGTTGGCCTTGGGTTTTATGTTAGAGCAACAGAAGACAATAGCTAAGTCCAACTGTGATGTTCTCTTCTGTTTTTCTGTCTCAGTGAACTCCATTGTTCCTGGCAGGTGACATGAAGCTTGATTGCTATGCCTGTGGTGTCATCTAGCGGATGAAGGACAAAATGGCTATGTGCTGATTTCTCATTTACTTTGAGCCTTTCTCTCCGGCTCCCACTAGCTTCCATTTTCTCATGTTCACTTGGCATCTCTTCTTCCCTTCCTTGGCTTCTCTCTTGCATACGTGTACTCTATTTCAACATGGCCTCCCCAGGAACTGTTCTTGCTCCCTCCGGCATGTTCTCATTTCTTTCTGGCAATTTCCTTCTCCCTAAAGAATCAGCCTGGATTCGTAAAGGCCCCTCCCACCCCAACACCCCAGCCAGTGATTGACACAAGATGCTTTTCCTGGCAACGGAAGCTCTTTCTTTTTGGTAAACTGCACCAGTGGAGGGGAGCTCGGCTTGGAGACGACCTTATTTCTGGTGTGCAGGACAGTGTTGCTCACCCACCAGCTCTCCAGCTGGCTGTCACAGAAGGAGGTCAAAGGGATCTGTCTTGAGTGCCTTAAAAGGGAACGTGGGTCAGGCAAAGTATGGATTCCTCAGCCTCCCTCTGCTTTAAGCCATTGGTGGTAAGGAGCTGTTGATGAGCAGAGGAGAAGCAACAGAGGCATGGGGAGATAGGTGACATGGAGAGGATGGCTGTGAACATCAGAGGAAGCCCTGGAGAAGGTCCGGCCACCAAAAGGAAACCACAGCAGATGCTTATTACTCAAAGTGCCCAAGCCTTCAGGAGGAAGGATGTCTCCCTCTCTGTCCTTGCATTGACCTTGGATTCAGACAGCACAGCCTTCATGGACCCAGGGCTTGAGAGCAGGGTACACAGGAGGCCAAAGGCTGGCTACAGGGAGAGGTGTCAATGGGAGAAGGGGGCGCCCTGCAGGGGACACAGGTTGGCTGTATGTACTGCTCCAGCCAGAGCCTGTTGGAAAGCAGGGAGTACTGAGGCGTCTGGAAACTTCTTCCTTCCTCAGGCTGTAGCCAGGAGCGGAACTAAGAGGCTAGCCTAGTGCCGTGGGTACCAGACGGCCTCGCTAGTGAAGAAGGCTCCCCACTCTAGTGCTCCCTCGCCCCCATCCCACTTCAGATCTCCCAACTCTACCCAGACCCCTTCTACCCAACCCCACCTGTACCACCGGTACCCCGTTCTAACTAACCGCACCATACCTCACCCTACCCAGTCCCCACCCTCAGCCACCCCTAATTCCCCCACCCTCCACCCCACTCCACCCTATTCAGATTTTTATCTTACACTTGCCACCTGCTTAATGTGCCATTTTCTTTGTTATTTGATATTTTTGTATTTATTTTGCACAGTGCTGGGATTGAAGCCATGAACTCAAGCACCTAGACACAAGAACTCTGTGTGTATGTTATAGAAAGTAAAAATTAAGTTTGCTTCCCAAGTTAATCATGTATAGTCACCCAAAACAACATGGGTGAATTTGATGAAATCTGTGCCTTTATTCCACCCTATAGTTATGTATAATACAACTGTCTTCTGGAGACTCATGGGTTAAAAAAAAAAAGGGGGGGGATACATACAGACATGAAACCCTTTTTCTCAAAAACCTTGCAATTCAATCTTAAAACTAACTTAGGGAAAAGATTTGTTTGTTCCAACAGGATCAAAATGTCACCAACTTAATGGCTGAGAAAGAAAAGATTACAGCTTTGCATGAGTTAGAGACTTGTACCAGAAAGTGGCAAACTGAAAAGGTTGACCCATCTGAACATTGAAAGAAGAAAATCCTCAGATTGCCATAAACATCGAACCCCTCTGTGGTATCTCTACTGTAACAACTATTTTATAATGAGTCCTAATGGAACTTATACCTTCTAGGTGCCCAAAAGGTTTGATTATTGAGAGACTTTCTTGCCTTCCACCCCCATAGAACAGGGAGAACATAGAGATGATGAGTCGTTTCCAACTGTAAATTTGACGACAACTATTATAGAGGTAATCTTTTTATAAAACCGGGTAAAAATGCCTTCTTTAATATTGACTAATAGACATAGAGAACTGTGAAAAGGAATTATACTCTCTGTTCAGAACCAAATATCAATACTAAAGTTCCTTGGGCTATTGCACTTAGGTCAAAATTTATATTCATGCAGGAGCTCTGACATCAGAATGGATTGTTCTACCAAGGGGGATGTTGGCCAGGGGATCCAATGCCCCACAAAGGTAAGGGCTCCTTGCCTCTAAGTTGGGATATCTGCAGGAGGAGAGGCATAAGACCTGCTGCGAAGACTTGACGTTAACATGGGAGGGATGTATGAGACCACACATGCAAGTGTACAGATGGCTCATTCGGAAACCAGAGATGCCTTCTCAAAGGCCACTAAACCAATAAGCAAATAAGTCTCCTCTGAGTCAAGCAAGGACTCCACCGTCAGCACCAGGCTACACCTCACCTGCCTGGAAATACTGATGCTAGCAGAGGCAGCCATGTTGCCTGTATATCCCAAATCTAAATTGGCCTAACTGGCTCTCTCCTTGGAGGAATAACCCATGGCTGATGCCACAAGCTTACATCCCTCTTACAGGTTAGGAGATGTTATTAAGCACAGTAAGACCCTGCACAAAAAAAAATTAAAGGAAAAATGTAATTCATGGATAACATATCATCCAAACATATGTGTTGTCTATGGCCAAAGTAACCTACCATAACACTATTAGTGCCTGTTAAATACCTATATATCTAATTGCTTGTGCTTCATTCAGTAGGATCAAAAGGTTACTCCTGGACAAACTGTTCAGCCATGAAAGGAAACAGCCAGAATTGACCAGAGTCCAAAGTAACAGCTCCAGAGAGAAGTGGAACTGTTTACTTTCCATCCCCGTGCCCCTTTTCTAAGCCTAGGAACAATCTCGGGAAGGGGGCGGCAGCGTGTTAGAATGTAAAGGCTGTGATTTGGGGTGAATGCCGTGAAACTACAGGATTGTAGTCTGGACACTCATTTGATCAACTTGATTGAACAAACAACCTGTCATCCCCCCACTGGATGGTGGGGCTATGGGGGTTTGGGCACAACAGCCTGCAGATTGGTTTTGCACGAAGGATGCTTGTACTCATGGATTATCACTTATAGCTAAAAAATGAAAAAAAAAAAAACTGAGAGGAAGATGCAGGACAGTTATGGCAGAATGCATGATCTGGGATGGGGTGGGGGTGGGGGGGAAGGGAAAGGGAAATATGCCTGATCTGAACTGGAAAATGATGTATGAAATGCACAAAGCATCAATAAAAATTAAATTAAAAAAAAGAAAGTACTTTCCATGTCCTCTATTAGAACAAGGCAGAGATTTTTCATGTTTTTTTCTCAGTTTATTCTCTGTCCATTTCCAGTGCTAAGAACTAGGCCCAGCATGCAGTAGGGTCCCATTAACATTTATTTAATGAATATACAAATGAAGACAGTTAATATACAGGTGCTTTGTGATATAGGCCGGAGCAGGGTGGCAAATAGGCTTTTTTAGAAAAATAATGAATGGGGGCTGGAGAGGTAGCCTAGTGGTTAAGAGCACCAACTGCTCTTGCAGAGGACCCGGGTTCGATCCCCAGCACCTACATGGCGGCTGAGAACCATCTTCAACTCCAGTTCCAGGGGAATCAGACACCCTCTTCTGACCTCCCCGGCATTGGACTACACAGGTGCACAAACCTACATGCAGACAGTACATTCATACACATAAAAATAAATTAAAAAATTAAAAACATTTAAAAAAAAAGAAAAATAATGAATGACTTCTGTTTTTGTTGTTGTTTCAGTTTTATTTTTTGAGACAGGGTCTCATGTAGCCCACACTGACCTCAAATTTGTTATGTACCTGAGGATAACCTTTCATTTCTGACACATCTGTCTTCTCCTCCAGGGTGCTAGGATTGTAAGCACCCCCCACACTTGGTTTTTTTTGAAGTGCTGGGAATGGAACCCAGAACTTTATGCAAGCACTCTACCAATTGAGCTATATCCCCAACCCAAGGCTTACTATTGCATTTATTTTATTTATTTATTTATTTATTTATTTATTTATTTATTTATTTATTTTGGTCTTTTTGAGACAGGGTCTCCTTGTAGCCCCAGCTGCCCTGGTACTCGCTCTGTAGACCAGGCTGGCCTTGAACTCACAAAGATCCGCCTGCCTCTGCCTCCCAAGTGCTAGGATTAAAGGTGTGTGCCACCATGCCTGGCACCTACTATTGCATTTAAAATATGGACAAAGAACTTCACTTGCAAACAGGAGGACCTCAGTTCAATCCCCATCCCCACATTAAAATAAAAGCTGGGCATGGTGCAGGCACTTGTAACTCAGAACTGGGGCCAGAGACAGGAAGATCCCTGGGACTCACCAGCCAGCCAGCTTATTTGAACGCTACAGACCTCAAAAAAAAAAAAAAAAGCCTGTGGTGTCTGAGGAGTGACACCCGAGGTTATTGTCATTGTCTGGCCTCCACGCACACCTGCACCTGTGCTTTTGTACACAGATCCACCCACCCCACATAGGACCAATATCACATGCCACCCAGGCCCTAGACAGACTTCCTCAGGGGAAAACATTTGGGGACAAGGTTTGATTTTTCTCACCTTCCTCCAAGCCCCTGTTGAGGGGAGTCCTATCATGGTTTGTTGTGATGATCCTATTTGACCTGATGGCAGCCATCTTGAACCATAATCTTTATGTTTGCCTTGAGTAATTCTGGCTGGTTTTCTTCACATAGTTTCCCACAAAAATAAAACCGTCAGAGGCTAAATGAAACTGCGTGATGGAACCCTGACTCCATCTGCACTAGGATTGCGCCTGATGCTTCCCATGTTAGCTTGAGATAAACCAAGGAAATTCTTGTGGATGAAGTCGCTTTTGTCTGGATTACTGAGCACACCTGTTTCTTGCCTAAATTATAGGGATCTACCTGGTCTTGCAACCACCCAGACCACGCGTCCATCAGTGCTTCCCTGTCCAATCCTGCCCCTTTTCTTAAGGCTCACCACACCTTGGGGCTGATTTCGTATACCGGGATGAAGTTGTTCCAGAACAGAACATATTCCTGTTTGCTTTGGGCACATCAGCTCCTAAGGTCGTCCCTGTGTGCTTTGACACCTCCTGACCTCAGGCATCTCTTATGTTTCTCCTGTGTTCTTCACTAACCCAGCCTAGGCTCATGATCTGAGACGAGATGATTCTCCCTCACCCTCAGTTCCCATCCTCTCATGTTCAACCTCTGTGGGAGCCTGGCCTGCCCCAGCATGGAGCACTCTGCTGCTGGAGCAGAACACCTCAGAGATGGAGTTGTTCAGTGGCCTCTCTGGTCCCAGTTTCCACCTAGACTTTGATCTGTCTCCTAGCCAAAGATGAAGACATCTACTCATGTCTGCCACCACAAGCTCCTCCTTATAGTGACTTAGAACTGGCTTTCTAGTTACTCCTAGATAAACTTTAGTGTCTAACCTTCCTCTCTACACCAGGTCACCTTCAGAGACTTAAACATCTAAGGAATTGGACCTTCTAACCCTTTTGCTAATTGTCCTTGATACTATAATAACACTTCCATGAGAACACTATGTCCAAAACATGAACAAACATGTTTGTGTCTTTCTGCAGTGTCAGATTTATTGAATAACAATAAATTCACAATGTGTACTGGTTTCAATGGCAGTAATTTTCCAGATAGTCCAACTTTTCTTGGTAACACTGGGAGAGATGAACAAAGGTTCTTTTATTCCCAATCTTAATTATTTATATTAATTCTCAGATCACATATTACATAACACACACACAGACACACATACACACAGACACACATTACAGGGTGATTATACAAAGGGATGAAGAAACAAGGCATTTCAAAGAGGACTGAGAAACCAAAGCTGAGAAACTGATAAGGGTGTCTGAATTGATCATATCACAAACCCAAACTGAGCTCTAAGGAAGAAATTGCCGTTGTGAGTCAGGCTGCTGTAATGGGTGTGAGAGCAAAACCGCAGTTGGGTCCAGTTGCAGAGGTGAAAGGGCAGGACAGAGTCCGGATGAAGGAATGGGCGGACTGATGGAGGGTGGGTCCCCCTCGTAGGACAGGAGGATGGGCAGGTGGCAGTTGAGTGGGCTGCATCAACAGTAGAAGTCACCTGAGCTGAAGCCCCTGGGACAGCTGGAATTTTCTGCCTGTTTGTCCTTGATGCACATGCTGGGTGGTTTTATGACAGCTCAGTGGGGGCTGTCACCATCAATGTGCTAGATGTTCATCTTTTCATGGGTTCTTGGTTTATAATAAGTTCTTGTGCCTGGTTTCCTTGAGATGATCTTAATATTCTCATGTGTCCCTATAGTCTCAATTCACTCCAATAAATTTACAGAGCAGCATGTTTTCTGCTCCCAGGAGTATGTCATCAATTGGCCTGTGCTGAAGGTCTGTGCTGGAGAGCGGTGCCAGACAGATGGCGTTGCTCCTTGCTCCACCCCCGGGCAGAGTCATCCTCTGTTCTAGTTTTTCGTCAACTGTTGTGACTGAACACTCTGACCAATACCAACTTGGGGAGGAAAGGGTTTATTCGTCTTACATCTGCCTGGTCACAGATCATCACTTAAGCGACAAAGGTAGGAACACAAGGCAGAAACCTGGAGGCAGGAGCTGAAGCACCGGCCATGGAGGAATGCTGCTTACTGGCTGCTTACTCCCCTGTCCCATGCTCAGCCTGCTTGGTTATACAATACAGAAGAACCGGCCTAAGGGTGGCACTGTCCAATGTGGCCTGGGCCCTCCCATAGCACTCAGCTATCAAGAAAATACCCCCAGACATGGGCACAGGCCAGTTGGATGGAGTCAATTCTTCAACTGAGGCTCCCTCAACCCAGGTGTGTCAAGCTGACACTTAAAGCTATGCAGCACATCCTCTATTCTCCATACGGTGTCAAAAGCTGCTTATAAAATAGAAACCACGGCTTCACACCATATGAAGTGACTTAGAGCAAGCCATAGATTGATCTCAACAGTCACTAATGGCTCTCCTTCCTCAGTTCAACCACTTCCATGGTTACACCTGGACCTTGTCCTTCATTGAAGTCTCTTCATTCAAACCCATCAAGCATCCCATTCTCTGACAAGTACCTCCTGTTTCTCCTCCGTCTTATGGCGACCTCTAGCCTACAGAGCCCTACTCCCCTCTCCAGCTTCCTTTAACTCATTCCCCAGCAGGTGTCATAGATATAAGTCAGAGCCTTAGAGCTACATTTTGGTTCACTTCTGCCAAGCTCTTTGTGATACATTGTATTTTCTCAAGGTATCTTTTTTACCTGTTCTTCTATAATATGGTTTCCCCCACCCTTAGTTTTTAAAGATTTGTTATTTATTTATTGTAGTGTGTGTGTGTGTGTGTGTGTGTGTGTACATTGTGTGTCCAGGTGTGTGCACAAGAAGAAGGTGTCATGTGTCTTCCTCTATCACTCTCTGAGACCTAGTCCTTTGAGGCTGGGCCTCTCCCTGAACCTGGAGTTCATCTCTTCTTAGATTGCCGGCCAGGAAGCCCCAGTCATCCTCTGATCTATGCCCACCTAGACCTGGGTTTATGGGTGTGTGTAGAATGGCCAGCTTCTTCTGTGGGAGCCAAAAATCTGAACTCCAGTGTTCACGACTGAGCAGAAAGCACTTGTAACTGCTGGGCTAGCTCCCTGCCACTCCTTATTGAGAGGCGGAGTTTAATTGCCTGTCCTGGAATCTGAACTTGTCATAGGACTTGATTATACCCAACGAATAAGTGCAGATGATACTGGCAGTTTAGAAATGACTTTGCATCTTAGTAAAAAGACAAAAAGTAAAAAAAAAAAAAAAAAAAAGCACTGCTGTTTTGCCTGTCTTACTGGCAAGTGCAGCTACCCTGTGGCTGCCACTGCTTTTGCCATCCTTCAGAGACATGAGACACAGCTTTTCAACCTTCCAATATGGACTGAAGACTCATGTCTCTCCAAGAATCCTCCAAACTTTCAATGCCAGATGGGGACTGCTGAGACATCCAGCTGGTGGACTGAGCTACTACTGGGATTTTAGCCTCTTCAGAGTATAGACTGCCATTGTTGGACTACCCAGGCTGTATCATGGAGACCAGTACAGGAAGATCAAGACAGGACGTGGTGCTTACTGGACCTCATTTGGTGACCATGGGAAAGGAAGACCCCAGTGTGGAGCACAAGGGCAAGACTGATGGTTGTTTGGGCTTGCCAAGGAGGAGCCCTCAAACAATTCCTTAAGGAAAACATGACATCTTTCAGCCTAATAAAGAAAAAAAAATAAAAAGAAATCATAAGCTGAAAATGCTAAAACCTATGATGTCATATTCTTGATATATGTGTGGCATGCATATATGCATATTTTAGAGTGATGCAAATTGGAAGGAACAACAACGACAACAAAAGACTGGGTCAAAGAACTGACTGAAATGGTGAACTTCTCCCCCAAAACAGTAAACTTCTGCATCAAAAATTTTAAGAGACTGAGAAAAAGATGAAAAATATGTTTGGCCGAATGCATGAGCTCTGGTGGGGTGGGGGGCAAGGGAGGGGAAATGGGTTTAGATTTGATTGGGAAATGTCATATGAAATGCACAAAGCTTCAATAAAGAATTGGCTTTAAAAAAATGAAATGACTTTGCACCTATCTCTAGGTTCCTTTGCAGTATTGCTCTGGGGGAGCCGGCCAACCAAGTAAAGGGTATGTGCTATGGTTTGACTGTGTGTCTCCTTCATCCCAAATCACATTTCACAATCCAATTCCCATGCAATAGTATTAAGAAAAGATGAAGTTGTGAGGGCTTCTTGTGAGTATGATCAGTGTCCTTATAGAGGAGACCCCAGGGAATTTGTTGATGCACTTTTGTGATGTGAAGGCACATACAAGGTGTATCACTTTTCTGTTGCTGTGATAAAACCACCACGATCAAGGGAACTTATAAAAGGAAGAGTTTATTTGAGCTTACAGTTGACAGTTCCAGGGAATCAGAGTCCATCCTGGTGGGGAGGCATGGTGGCAGGAGCTGGGGCAGAAAGCTGAGGTTCACATCTTCCAGTGAACACAGGAAGCAGAGAGAGAGCAACTAGAGACTAGCAAGGCTTTTTGAACTCTCTAAGCCCACCCCCAGGGACATACTTCCTCCAGCATGGCCACAACTTCTAAGACCTTCCAAAACAGTGCCACCGACTGGGGACAAAATGTCTGAATACTTAAAGCCTATGGGGGACATTCTCATTCAAACCACCATGTTCCACTCCCTGGCCCCCATAGGCTCATGAACATATAAAATTCAAAATGCCTTTAGTCCAACCCTAAAAGTTCCCATAGTCTTTACCAGTCTCAATTCTATTCAAAATTCTATAGTCTAAAGTTTCTTCTGAGACCCAGACCAATCTCTTAACTGTAAGCTGCTATAAAATCAAAAGGCAAATTACATACTCCAAAGCTACAGTGGAACTGAATACACATTTCCATTCCAAAAGGGAGGAATAGAGGCATAGTGAGGAAATACTGGACCAAAACAAGACCGAAAACCAGCAGAGCAAATACCAAGTCCAGCAGCTCCACATGAGACTTCTGGGACTTTACTTAGATGGCTCAGCTCTTCCAGCTTTATGGGAACATACATGTTTTTTTTTTTTTTTTTGTCTTAGATAAATTAATCTTTTATTAGTAGAGCAACTTAACTTCTGCCAAACATCTCTTTCTTAGGCTGGTACCACTCCCTGTATGCAGCTCTCACTGGCAAATATCTCACAGCTCTGGCATCTCTAATGTCTTCTTGGGGTCTCCATTGCCAACAAGGCTTCATATTCACAGCTTCACGCAATGGCCTATCGGGGCCTTCTTTATTCAGGGATGCCCCTGTTGCACTCTGCCTGGCCTCGGCGGCTCTCTGAAACTGTGGAGTAAGAACTAATGAGCCCTTCACTCTAGAATCCTTCATGCCTCTAAAGCCGGCACTGTGTGAATAAAACTGCCAAGTTTGGCTGCAAGTTTGGGATGGACCCTGGCCTACTTCAACAACATTCACAGCTTTCCTCTGCCCTGGACTTGTTCGAGTAGAAAACCCATTCGGTATTTTCCTTTCAAAAGTTGGAGGCTTAGTTGGGTGTGGTCTTACCTTGAAGGTACTCTTTTCTTGCCTTGCTTTGCCTTGCCTTGCCTTGTCTTGCCCTGCCCTGCCCTGCCCTGCCCTGCCTTTTTGAGACAGAGTATCCCTGTAACTCTGGCTGTCCTGGAGCTTGCTAAGTAGACCAGGCTGGCCTTGAACTCACAGAGATCCTCCTGCCTCTGCCTCCCGAGTGCTGGGATTAAAGACAAGTGCCATCACACCTGGCCTAAGAGTTCTTAGCCACCATATGGATGCTGGGAATCGAACCCCAGTCTTCTGCAAGAACACTCAGTGCTCTTGACCACTGAGCCATCTCTCCAGCCCCTATTTCTATTCTTTACTTGTAAATATCTAGGCCTCTCTAGACCTCTCCTTAATCACTTTAATCTCCTTATCAAAGGGATCCTCTCCTTCATCTGCCTTGGCTACAACATTAATCTCCCTAGTGCACTTTCCCAATCCAAACTGTACATTCTGCATTTCTTTCTGCGCCATTTGCTCTTTTTCACTGTAGATCTGTATAATATTCACCATTAATAGCCACATCACCATTTCTAAATTAGACTGTCTTGAAATATCCTCCGCCAAAGAAATTAGTCCATTGCTTTTCAATTTAGCCTCAGGCAAGCATTTGGGCTGTGGGCAAACTCCAGCCAGACTCTTTGCCAAAATATCCCAGTTGCTGCTTAAGTCCTTATTTTCCTCTAGAAATACATATTTCTCAGCACTGCTTTCTTCCAGGTTTCTACTAGAATGGTCCCTTAAGCTCTCCTTACATCAGTCAAGAGCTTTTCTAGCCCAAAGTTCCAAAGTCTTCCACATTTCTCCAAACACCCACATGGTCAGGTTCTTCACAGCCAGCTGCCTACTCTGGTACCTCTAGTTTTTCTTCAATTGCTGTGACAAAACACACTGACCACTAGCAACTTGGGGAGGAAATGGTTTATTCGGCTTACATGTCCAGGGTTATAGTTCATAACCGAGGGAGCCCAAGGTAGGAACACAGGGCAGGAACCTGGAGGCAGGAGCTGAAGCACAGGCCATGGAGGAACACTGCTTATTGGCTTGCTCCCCTGGCCCATGGCCAGCCTGCTTTCTTATACTGTACATAACAACCTGCCTGGGGGTGGCACCACCCACAGTGGGCTGGGCCCTCCCACATAACTCAACAATCAAGACAATACTCCACAGACGTGGCCACAGGAAAGTTCAATGGAACCAGTTCCCCAATTGAGGCTTCCTCAACCCAGGTGTGTCAGGTTGACACTAAAGCTATCTAGCACAGAAGGGGAAGGGGAAAAGAAATATATCTGTGCATTTAATGTCACTTTTGAGTGTGTAATATTGTTTTGTGACTGATTTTATACTTTGGGACATAGATTTCAATCTTTTTCATGAATCTGTGTTGAAAAGGGAATCAGTTGGGGCTGGAGAGATGGCTCAGCGGTTAAGAGCACTGACTGCTCTTGCAGAGGACCCGGATTCGATTCCCAGCACCCACATGGCAGCTAAGAACCGTCTTTAACTCCAGTTCCAGGAGAATCCAACGCCCTCTTCTGACCTGCTCGTCATTGCATGACATGGGTGCACCAACCTACATGCAGACAGTACACTCATATGCATACAAAATAATGAATAAAAAAATTAAAAAAAAAGAAAAGGGAATCAGTTAAAATGGAGAGCTATCTTAAGAAACAAACACCACAGTTATCCCAATAACTGTTTACATCTGTTTACAACACCCTTGCTTGCTAAGGCACCTGCAATAAACTCTGTCGTTAAGGAATATCTTAGCTCCTACCCTAAATATCTCCCTCTGCAAACAGGTCTGCAGAAGGATTTTCTCCTCTGTGGTCTCAGGAAATGTGAAGCACCCATGCTGGTAATCACATAGGCTATAAACCCACCAATGTTGTTACAGTTAAAGTTGTATCTGAAGACCTATCAAAACTGTAAAGGAACCCATAGTTCCTTCCCTGGTGCTCAGGGAAAGAGGGGATGAAGATAAAATTTAGAAAACCACTGAAGTATAGAAAATATGTAAAACCATAATCTCAAGCTGGGGATGTAGCTCTGAGTGTTACATAGCACACATGAGGCCCTGGGTTTGATATTCAGTACCACATAGACTAAGAACAATGGCACATACCAGTAATCTCATCATTTGGAGGTTAAACAGGAAAATCTGTTATCCAAGGTCATCCTTGGTGACATAGTGAATTGGAAGCCAGCCTGAGATACACAAGACCCTATTTCAAAAACTAAGTAAGTACAATAAGTAAATAAATAAATAAAAATAAGCAAACAAACAAACACAAGACCATGAAACTCAAGGCTGGTGAATGAATGGAGAGGAAAAGAGAACCAAGGACTGGTCCTCAAGGCCTCCAAGACAAGAAGATCTGATAAAGGAGGTGGAGGCTTAGCTTTATAGTAAAGAACAAGATTTACCTCCAGGTAATTTACCTGTCTCTTCCCTTAAGAATTAATACACTGGGCATGTCAGGGACCTGGCTGGGGGACCACCCCCCTAGGAAGGCAGGTTCACTTTAAAGTACTTTTCATTCCTGGAATGCTCACCTTCTAGTGTTGTCCCTACGAGCCATCACGCCATTTGCCCGTGTCTGTCTCCCTTTCTGAGTCCTGACTCAGAACGATGTAATCATCATTTTTTTCTTCCTTTCTGTCTTTTTCTTCTGGATGCAGACTGGAGCCCACATAGGTTTTGACCTCCCTGGTACTTGGAGCTTCCTTACTGTCTCTACTTCTCACTTTCCCACCATGATGAGGCCGACTTCCATGCCAGCATAGATAAAATGGCGGATTATCTTGCCTCTTCTCTTCTCCATTCTCCTCTGGGCAACGGTGAGGTATACGGCTAGCTTGCTCTGGAATTTTTCTTTTAAACGCTAATAAATTGTCCTTGAGCTTCCATTTGAGCCCATTCTTAAATTCTTTTATTAATGAGACCAAGTTCCCCAAGAGGGCACGTGGTATGGCTTCTCTCCTACCTTTACATTCTCTAATTAGCTGAGAGAACCCATTCCTGCACCCTCAGATGGCTCGACAGTAGTTAGAGGGGTGCAGGAGAGAATAGTATTCCAAAGACGGAGACAAGAGAATGTCTTCAGAAGGCAGGTCTTGAGCCGGGAAAAGACAATGAGGCAGAGAGCAGAAATCCAGGATGGGACTTTGGTTGCTGGGACTTCATGGCCGCAGGAAAGGAAAGGAGAAGATGCATCCAGATGCTTCTGGAGTCTGGGTTAGGTGCCGGGAAGATGAGGGAGTACCAGTTGAGGGTGTTTGCTTTCTATGTGGAACATGGACATTTAACAGGCATCTCAGAATTGACATGTCTAAGCCACAGCTCCTTCCTCACTTCAGACTGTTGCCTATCTTGGCCCTTCCCAGGTCATTTAATGACTTCCTCACCCTCCAGCTGCTTTGATGAGCCATCCTAAATCCCCACTTTGTCTTATACCCCACAACCCGTTCAACAGCGAGTCTTGGCCGTGCCATTGACAATGGGCTTCAAGCCCAGCTCCTTGTCACTGCTCCTGTGACAACCCTTTGTCCCTCCCAGTCTTGCCTAGTGCCTGATCTCTGCTGACCTCCTGCTGCCATTATTGGCTCACTATTCGAAGTATTCTAAAGGAAGATAAATTAACCCCCCTTCCTCCACTGATTAAAGAATTAATGGGCAGGGCTGGAGAGATGGCCCAGCGGTTAAGAGCGCCGACCGCTCTTGCAGAGGACCCGGGTTCGATCCCCAGCACCCACATGGCAGCTGAGAACCGTCTGAAACTCCAATTCCAGGAGAACTCCAGTTCCAGGGGAATCCGACACCCTCTTCTGACCTCCACGGCGTTGCACGACACGGGTGCACAGACTTGCATGCAGACAGTACATTCATACACACACAGAAATAAATAAAATTAATAAAAAAAAAACAAAAAAAAGAATTCTAAAAAAAAAAAAAGAATTAATGGGCAGGGAATGGTTTAAAGGAGAGCAATGCTAGGCTTTATTGAGAGTAAAATGAGTAAAAAATACACAGGAGCAAAGCAGAAGCAGATTCTCTAAGAGAGGAGGGTCCGAGGGTCAGGAGTCAGCTTTTCCCTCAGTGAAGTATGTCTGGGTTTTTATTAGGTGTGGTGTGTCCTTCCCAGGGTCTTCACAGCTGGTCACATACACATAGAAGGGCAGATTGGTTCCAAGATTATCTAGGAATTCACACTGTGGGAAAATCCCTCAGGTGGGAAAAATCCACCTTTAAACATAACAGAGGAAGACCCAGAAAATCAGGGGGATATGCCCTTTGGGCTTTTCTTTTCTTTTATTTTATTTTATTTATTTCTGTATGTGTATCAATGTACTGTCTGCATGCAAGTCTGTGCACCCGTGACGTGCAACGCCGCGGAGGTCAGAAGACAATGTCGGACTCCCCTGGAACTGGAGTTCTCCTGAATTGGAGTTTCAGACGGCTTTCGGCCGCCGTGTGGGTGCTGGGGATCGAACCCGGGTCCTCTGCAAGAGCGGTTGGCGCTCTTAAACCGCTAGGCTATCTCTCCAGCCCCGGGCTTTTCTTTCTGGGGCTCCTTTCCCTAACTATCTGCCTGATAGGGTGAGTTACCTGGTTCCTGTTTTCCCTCATTAGGATGAGACATTGTCCCATAACACCATGCTGCTGAGAGGCTTGAGGACTGTTCTGTGACTCTTCCTGGGCAAGTGTGAAGAAAACAACCACTCACCCTAGACAAGGCCCCTATAAAAGCAAAGAAATAATTCCACTCAAGTGTAGTTTAGAGAACCAGCGAGCTCATTGGGATTACTTAAGGGAGTGTGAGGGAGCTGCTTACAGGAGAATCTGTGGCTCAAAAGAACTGCATCATCAAAAAGCCCAGCCCAGCAAGGTTGATGATTCAGAAAAGCTGCATCCCCAGAGCTTCCACGGGCTTTCAGCCAGCTCTGCCGGTATCAGAGCATCCTCTCCCGACAGCTGTCACTGCGTATATAAGCTTGAGGAGGGTGGAGGACTTGTAAATCTCGTAAGGAGCTTCCTGACACTTGTGAGTTGTTTCTTTTTTGGATCTTATAAGTTTTGTCTATTTCCTGGGTCTTAGGAACCTCTCTCTAGGATGGAATGCTTTAACTCAGAGGAAACTGCTATAGCACAGGAGCCTTACTGGGCTGGGGAGGGTAGAGTCTAGACCTTTGCAAGAGAAATATGGTGGAGCTCTAGTTTTGTTTTTGTTTTTCCTTCTTTGTGTGGAGTTTTGTTGGAATGTTGGAAGTGTTCGGCCTTGTTAAGATGGCCCTTTCCCAATTTTTTGACAAGTAGAGAGAGCCTTTCATGGAGACCTTCTAGTGTTTGTCCTTTGACATTTCAGAGAGGCACAAAGAGAAGATGCCTACTCTGACAGCAGCCATCAAGGGTGGAGGAAGGGCATAAGTTTAGCAAATCATTTTCTTTTTTTAATTTTATTTATTCTTTATTGTATGAATGTACTGTCTGCATTCAGGTTTGTGCACCCATGTCATGCAATGCTGTGGAGGTCAGAAGAGGGCGTCGGACTCCACTGGACTCCACCATGTGGGTGCTGGGGATGGAACCTGGGTCCTCTGCAAGAGCAGTCGGCGCTCCTAACCACTAGGCCATCTCTCCAGCCCCGCAAATAATTTTCAAAATGGTTCAAATTGAGGAAGAACTGTATTAGCGGCCCAAGAAGCTACTAAGTGTGAAGGCAAATGACTAGACTGCTAATTTCCCACAGGTCACAAAGGTCAGAAGGAATTCTAGCCTGCCAGATGCCTACACGACTGGGCTCCCACCTCACCCATGATCCTGACTCAGCCAGAAAGCAGGATTCTGAACAGAGATGATGAAAAAAAAGGTTTTCTTTATATGTTTTTTTTTTTTTTTTTGAGATAGGGTTTCCCTGTGGCCCCAGCTAATCTGGAACTCACAGAGGCTGGCCTTGATCTCATAGAGATCCACCTGCTTCTGCCTCTGCCTCCAAGTGCCTCCAAGATTAAAGGTGTGTACCACCATGTTTGGCTAGAGATGAATTTGAGATGATGACAACTATGAAGGAAACTTCCGAGGAACTTCCACGGACGAGGTGGCTGTGATGCTCAAAGGAACATGACTCCTCTCAATGTGTAGCATTCGGTGTACCGGGAGAACCCTCAAAACAAAACCAAGTCAGTTGTCCCAGTTCCACCAGCTACATTTTACCTACAGGCTCCTCCACAACATGCCTGTGACCTGTTAAGCCTCTGGGTCCTCAAGCTCTCTGGATTTTGTCAGTAGAGCAGTCTGTGCACAGCTGTCATTGCAGTCACCTCATCAGGTTGACAACTCTTTCTTGAGTTGTCAGTTGGCAGTTTGTCTATGCTGTTGGGCACTCTCCTTATTTCTCCTCACAACGTCTGACTATTGGGCGGTGTGGGCTCTGGGTTCCTCTCAGCCAGAAGCCCTTTTAGACTTTGTTTGTAAAATCAGTTAAGTGGGAGTTCTAGAGATAAGAACTGGCTTTAGTTAGTTTCCCTGACAGCAAGAGGAAAGGCTGCATTACAGACACAGGAACCCTTGCAGGAAAGATGAGCTAATACGCTAGGAATGCTCAGGAAGTAGGTTTTATTTGGACTGCAGCCTGGTCCAAAGGACCGAAGTCTCAAAGTCTGGACTCCAAAGGGTGGAAGTTTTCAACCCTGGGAAGTAGTTTACAGGATGGGCAAATTACATATTGGTTGGCTAAGAGTAAAAAGTTATAAAGAGCAAGCAGTTTGTCTAGTTCTTGAGGAAAAAAAAAAGAGTAGAAAGCCCCTGAAATGAGGAAGCTTGGCTCTAGTTAGTTGCGTGGGTGCTCCAACCATAAACTTGTCCGCTGAACCTGCTGCCAGAGACAGATGGAATCCCTGTTTTCCTTGATCTTTCCCCATCTAAATCATCATCCCCCTTTTGAGACTCATTGTAGTTTAATCCAGAACTAAACTATAGAGTCTCATTCTTATTTTGATTTAAGGCCTTATATAATGCCATAACGTTGGCAGTAGTTATGAAAGAAGTAAAACATTTTATACGAAAGGAAACCAAACATGGAATTAACATATATTAACATTAGTTATTCTTAACAACAGCTTTACTATGTCAACTAAGTTTGTAAAACCTTTAAAAAACAGAAAACCATTATTTAAGAGTTGGGGGTCACAGCTCTTTATTCTTTTTGTTTTGTTTTGTTTTGTTTTGTTTTTGAGACAGGGTCTCCCTTTAGTCCCAGCTGGCCTGGAGCTCACTCTGTAGACCAGGGTGGCCTTGAACTCACAGAGATCCGCCTGCCTCTGCCTCCAGAGTGCTGGAACTAAAGGCGTGCACCACCACACCCAGCTATATGCTTTTTTTTAAAGACTATACCAGTACATGTGTTATTTTCCTGATGTCACTGGTTGTGTCCTTTATGGTTTGACCATTGTCATCTATTTTAAGGCAACAGAACTGTTAAATTTTCCTGGCTGGAGAGATAGCCTAGCGGTTAAGAGCGCCGACCGCTCTTACAGAGGACACAGGTTCGATCCCCAGCACCCACATGGCGGCCGAGAACCGTCTAAAACTCCAATTCCAGGAGAACTCCAGTTCCAGGGGAATCCAACGCCCTCTTCTGACCTCCGCGGCGTTGCACGACACGGGTGCACAAACTTGCATGCAGACAGTACATTCATACACATACAGAAATAAAATTAAAAAAAAATTTTTTAATTAAAAAAAATAAAAATAAAAATAAATTTTCCATAGATGCCTCCTTTTTCACCCAGGAAGAAATCTAATGACAAGTGGTTCTGGTAAACAGCAGCTTGCATTTGAGTCTGCTATGTAGTTAGGAGGTCTAAGTCTGAAGCACTCTGGTTGGTTATGTTTTCTAAAACAGCTTGCAATCAAATGATTTGCCCAAGCATATATACAGTAGTTCTGTAGCCTCGAATACCATCCTGTGCCCAAGTAGTTGGGCTGTAGGTGGAAATAATGCATTGTAATGGCCGTTTATATTCATTTTAGGTTTTTTTTTTTTTTTTTTACCCCAAAGATTGATTCCTTTCCAGTGGATCTTTTTTCCTTGATCCTAAGTTTTTTTTTAAATTTATTTAATTTATTTTTGTATCTGTATGAATGTACTGTCTGCATGTAGGTCTGTGCACCCGTGTCATGCAATGCCTCGGAAGTCAGAAGAGGGTCTTGGATTCCCCTGGAACTGGAGTTCTCCTGGAATTGGAGTTACAGATGGTTCTTAGCCGCCATGTGGGTGCTGGGGATCGAACCCGGGTCCTCTGCAAGAGCAGTCGGTGCTCTTAACCGCTAGGCCATCTCTCCAGCCCAATCCTAAGTTTTTATATTGACATTTTTGTTGGTTTAAAAAACAGGTGATGGGGGCTGGAGAGATGGCTCAGTGGTTAAGAACTCTAGCTATTCTTGCACAGGACCCAGGTTTGATTCCCAGCACCCACATGGTGGTTAACAACCATCTGCAACTCCAGTTCTACGAGATCCAATCCCCTCCTCTGACCTCTGTGGGCACATGCAGGCAAAATACTCATACCTAAGTAGGTATATTGGTAATTATGGCCTTTGACAAGGAAGGCATGGTGTTATTGTGAATGTCCTACTTTGGGACCTTCTTAAAGAGATGTCAGCCTTGGACAGGTGGCCTGGATGGAGAAGGATGGAAACAGAGGAGCAGCATATTGGAGGTTAAACAATGCAGGTACTTAAAATGTCTATATAAACAAAGTAAGAGTACCAACAGAATGTTCTTGGTATACAAATAGTAGCTTATTTTATTAGCTATATGATAATACATATCCTCAATCCAGAAGTTTGAACTGGAATCTTATTTAAATATGGTTAATCAACTCTAGGGAATTTTAAGTATCAAAAATTATAGCATCATACCATTTTTTTTTTTTTTGGTCTTTTTTGAGACAGTCTGCCTTTAGCCCCAGCTGCCCTGGAGCTCACTATGTAGACCAGGGTGGCCTTGAACTCACAGAGATCCACCTGCCTCTGCCTCCTGAGTGCTAGGATTAAAGGTATGTGCCACCACACCCGGCCTATCATACCATTTTTTAACATATATATTAGGTATGAAAATGCAAAGCAAAAGATTAGTACAGGTTTTAATGATTCTACAATATATTTTATAGTTTAATATCACAAGACATGACAAAATAAATTTGGTGTGAAATTTTTTCTTGTGGTTACTAATGTATATCCCCTTTAAACAATTATTTATTTATTATTTTTATTTTATCTGTATCAATTTATTCCCTGAACATGGGTGAGTGCACCTGTGTCATGTAGTGCTGTGGAAATCAGAAGAGGGTGTTGGATTCCTGTGGAATTGGAGTTAAGGACAGTTCTTTTTTTTTTTTTTTTTGTATTTTTTGAGAAGGATGGTTCTTAGCCACCATGTGGGTGGTAGGAATTGAACCTGGATCCTCTGTAAGAACAGTCAGTGCTCATAAATGCTAAGCCTGGTATATCCCCTTTTTAAGGTTTTAGAGACAAATCAATGTTTGATTACATTAAGATTCATCCCAGGAAGCCAATGAGTCAATTGAGCCTACTTTAGTGCAGGGTGAGGGGTAGTGACAGGTGTATGGGTGACTCAGAGCAGCTACATTGGAGAGTCCTTACCAAGAGAGGTTAATATCTTCTCCCTAGCCTCATGGACTATGTTGGGCCCTCTCTCTTTAGCCTTTTCCATATGTCTCCTATTCTAAATATCACCATTCTTCCCCAAGACCAGGAGGCCAGGTGTGATTAAAGCATAGGATATTTTCTTGGAAGGATGGCTGGATATTTAGATGAAGATCACCTGTTTATTATTATTTATTTTCTTTATATAAAGAAATATCCGCTGGGCATGGTGGCACACACCTTTAATTCCAGCACTTGGGAGGCAGGATCTCTTAGCTGCTGTGTGGATGCTGGGAATCGAACCCAGGTCCTCTGCAAGAGCAGTCAGTGCTCTTAACCGTTGAGCCATCTTTCCAGCCATCTCTGGCCATTTCATGATACTCTTCCCTGTTAGAGAGCCAGGTGGCTCAAGAGGGGGTCTGCAGGTGTCTTAGTTTGTCTTCCATTGCTGTGACAAAACACTCTGACTGACACCAACTTGGAGAGGAAAGCATTTATTCAGCTTACATCTCCTGGGTCACAGTTCATCACTCAGGGAACCCAAGGCAGGAACTCAGGGCAGGAACCTGGAGGCAGGAGCTGAAGCACAGGCCATGGAGGAATGCTGTTCACTGGCTTACTCTCCTGGCTCATGCCCAGCCCGCCTTCTTATACAGTATGCAACAAACTGCCCAGGGTGGCACCACTCTTGTGGGCTGGGCCCTCCCACACTGCTTGACCATCAAGACAATACTCCACAGATGTGGCCACAGGCCAATCCAATGGAGCCAATTCCCCAGTTGAGGCTCCCTCAACCCAGGTGTGTCAAGTTGACACTAAAGCTATCCAGCACAGCAGGATAAGTAGAAGTAAGCAGGCTTGAATCTGAAGTGGGAGGGTCAAATTCAGCTCCAGAGTGAGCTTCTCTGTGAGTTTAAGCAGTACGTGACAGTTTACTAACCTAATGCTTGTAAAGATGTTGTTTTTATGAAAAACAACTGAACCCAATGGTTTACGTCAGTCAAAAGAATTCAGTCCAGTGGTACCTGACTGGACCCAAAGCATCTGTATAACCTGTATACATTTGCTCAAGGGTGGCCTTTTTTAGGCTAGGCCTGAGTCATTTTACCCATCTGGTCTGTATGACAAATGACTACCAATCTGTGAAACAAAGAAAGCTTTTCTTTTGGGGGGGTTATCAGATTCTTCCAGAATGTCCTCTGGAGATTCTTTTATTCTTTTTTTTTATTTATTTATTTTTTTTCTGAGCTAACTGTGTGGTTTTATTTTTATTTTTTTTCACATAAATTTATTTATTTATTTTTAACAAATCTAGACCCGTGTTCCCGCTCATTCCCCCACCCCGCCAGAGCTCATGCATTCTGCCAAACATGCTTTCCATCTCTCAGTCTTTCTCAGTATTTTCCTGGGGAAGTTGACTGTTTTGAACAGAAGTTCACCGTCTCAGTCAGTTCTTTGATGCAGTCTTTTCTGTTGTTGTTGTTGTTGTTGTTTCCAAAATGTATTATGCCCAACTGCTTTGTACAAAAGCTCAGGGGGCCCTACACAAGAAATACTTACAACCGGGTAGTTGGCACTAGCATCCACAGATAAGGGATACCATTCGTCATTTGTTTTTCTGGGACTGTGTTACTTCACTCAGCATGATGTCCTCTAGCTCCAGCCATATTCCTGCAAAGCTCGTGATGTCGTCTTTCTTTACTGCTGCATAGAACTCCGTTGTGTAGATGTCCCACATTTTCTCTATCCCCTCGTCAGTTGAGGGAACAATTTAGTGTTGGTTCAGGCTCCCTTGCCATTATGAAGAGAGACTGCACATAAACATGGCCGTGCATGTACTTCTGTGGTGGCGTATAAGTCTTGCAGGGTTACATCGCCCAGGAGTGTATTGGCTGGGGGTCGGGTGGCAAAAGTTCATTTCCAAGTCTTCCAAGGGTTTCTTCCACACTGCTTCTCATAATGTGCTAGAGTAAGCGAGGTTTACACCATTCCCAGCCACAGCGTGGATGAAGTGGTTGCCACCTTCCCCACACCTCTTCCACACTTGTATCAATTTTGTTGTTCTGATTCCTAGCCAGTCTTATTGGAGTGAGGTGATATTCTTAAATGGTTTTGCATTTGGCATTTCCCTTAATTGAATTAGTGATGTTGCGTAGCAAGTTTTGACGGATGTTTCTCAGAGCAATCTCCTACTTCCTCGCTTGTGAAGTCTCTGTTCAGTTCTTTATCTCCATCTTTTTATTTGAGTCATTTGTTTTCTCTTTTCATTCTTTGTGTTTTGAGTAGTTTTATATTCTGGAAATACATGCTTGTCAGATGTATCTGCAGTGAAGGTTTCCTCCCACTCTGTGGGAATTTCTCTTTCACTTCTTGTATTGTTTCTTTTGATGTACAGAAGCTTTTGAGTTTATGAAGTGCCCTATTTGTCCAATTGTGACCTTAATTAGGTCTGTTGCAGCTGCTGTCCTGATTTAGGGCAATGTCTTTTCTCTACGCCTATGGTCTTGTAGTCTGCTGCAACTTTTCTTCTATCACTTCAGAGTTTGGGGTTTCACGTTGAGGGTCTTTGATCCATCGGAGTGACTTTTGTCCAGGGTGAGAGGTAGGGTTTCAATTTCATTCTTCTACAAGTGGTTGATCAGGTTTTTGCCAACACCACTTGCTGAAGATGCTGTCTTTCTCATTGTGGTTCTTGGCCCCTTGATCAAATATGAGAGGCTGAAAATTGTATGTGCTCAAGATTTGGGATCTTCGGTTTTGTTCCATTGGTCAAACAGGGTCTGTTTTTGTTTGCCAGTATCCCGGCTGTTTTTCTGACATAGACCTGTAGTTATAGTTTAAAATTTGTATTTGAGATCCCTCCTGTTTAGCTCTTTTCACTCAGGGTTGATTTTGACTATTTCGGGCGGTCTTTTGTTTTTCCAAAATGAATTTAAGAACTTGTTTCCAAGCTGTGGAAGAAACTCTTGGGGATTTGACTTGGGATGCGTTAAATCTATACAAGAGTTTTGGTTAAATGGACCATTTTTACAATGTTTAATTTTCACAATCCATGAGCATGGGAGGTTTTTCCATCTCCTGATGTCTTCTTCAATCTTTCTTTAAGGGGGTTAAACTTTTTGTTTTCGTAGATGTTGTTGTAGGGTCTTGGTGTCTTTGGTTAGGTTTTGTTCCTTAGGTTATCTTATTGTTTTTTGAGGCTATTGTGAGTGGTGAAGGTCTCCTTTTGAATTCTTTTCTCCAGTTGCTTGTTCTTGGTGTAAAGAAAGGGCCCATTGATTTTTTAAGGTTAATTTTTTACTGCCACTTTGCTGAAGCTGTTAATCGTTTACAGGATTTTTCTGGTGGAGTTTTTTAGCATACCTTAGGTAAACATTCATATCATCAGTAAATAGGTATAGTTTGACTTCCTCGTTTTCCAATTCGTACTCCTTTCATATCCTTTTCTTGCTTATTGCTCTAGCAAGTGTTTCAAGCACTATATGACGAGGAGTGGTGATATGGGGCAGCCTTGACGAGTAGTTCCTACCTTTAAAGTGACTGTTTCTGTCATTTCCCCATTTCGGCTGATATTGGCTGTGGGTTTCCTGGTATATGGCTTTTGATTACATTGAGGAATGATCCCTCCAATCCACTCCTTTCTAGGGACTTCAAGGCATGAAGAGGATGCATGAATTTGCCAAAGGTTTTTTTTTTTATTTTTTGTTTTTTCTTTGCTTGTGGTGTGTTTTTGTCTTTTGATTCATTTATGTGTTTGATGATGGTTTATTGATTTTCGTTATGTTGAAACCATCCCTGCATCTCTGGTATGAATCCAACTGTCATGATGATGGATCTCTGATGTGGGTCTCTGTAGCGATTTGACACAGTATTCTGTTTAGAAATTTTGGCATCTGTGTTCATAGAGAGATGGTCTATAATTCTCCTTTTTCAGTTGATCTTGCCTGGTTTTGGTAATTCAGAGTGTGTTGGCTTTCCATAGAAGGAATTTGGAGGAATTCCCTCTGATTGTATACCTTCTAAACAGTTTCAGACACTACCTTGTTTTATGTCTTTTTGAAAGTTTTATAGAATCTGTGTGAAACGTCTGGGCCTTGGGCTTCTTTTTTAGTTGGGAGGCTTCTACTACATCCTCTCTAGTCTTCATATGTTATGGGTCTGTTTAAGCTGCTTGTCTCTCTCTTGGCCAAGCTTTGGTGATTCCCAGGATTTCAGATCTTCATCCAATCTTTTCTAGGTTTTCAAACTTGTTAGAATATAGGTTCTTGTAATATTCCCATATGATTTTCTTGATCTTTTCCTTGTGTTGTTGATATTTCCCTTCTTCATCACAGATTTATTTGATTTGGAGTTGTTCCTTCTTTCTTTTTGTTAACTGGGCTAGAGGTCTGTCTATCTTGTTTATTCTTTCAAAGAACCAACTTTTGGCTTCATTGATTTTTTGTATTGTTTTCTTTGTTTCTATTTCATTGATTTCTGCTCTGATTTTTGTTATTTCTTCCTGTCTGTTGCGTTTAGGGTTCATCTGTTGTTGCCTCTCAAGTGCTTTTAGCTGTAGTGTTAGATCATTCACTTGTGCTCTTTCTGTTTTTCTAATGTAGGCACCCAGGGCTATAAACTTCCCTCTTAGGACTGCTTTTAAGGTATCCCATAGGTTTTGTTGTGTTGTATTGTCATTGTCATTCAGTTCCAGGAATGTTTTTATTTCTTTCTTTATCTCTTCCTTGACCCATTCATTATTCAAGAGTGTGTTGTTTAGTCTCCATGTGTTCTTGTAGGCAGGAGGGCTTGTCCTGGTGTTGATGTTGAGCTTCATTGCACTGTGGTCTGACAGGATGCATGAAATTATTTCAATCTTTTTGTATTTGTAGAGGTTTCTTCTGTGTCCCAGGATGTGGTCGATTTTGGAGAATGTTCCGTGGGGTGCTGAGTAGAAAGTGTATTCTCTGGTATTAGGATGGAATGTTCGGTAGAGGTCTATGAGGTCCATTTAGTGTATCATATCGTTCAGTTCAGATGTCTCTCTGTTTATTTTTTGTCCTGTTGACCTATCCAAAGGACTCAGTGGGGTATTGAAATCTCCCACTATGAGTGTGCTAGGGTTAGTCTGTGACTTGTGGTCCTGGAGAATTGTCTTTATAAAGTTTGGTGAGATTCTTTTATTCTTTAAATATTTCTTTTGACCTTTAAAAAATGTATAATTTGACAGTTTATACTAGATAGGAGGTAAACCTGATAGTTCTCATAGCGAATTTTCTTCTAAAGAGGGCTACCAGTTTGTCTGGATTAGAAAATCCATGTTATAATTTACCATACATAATTTTAGATAAAACATTTGTCATCTAGAGAATAAAGAACACAGAGAATGGCATTTTTAATTAATTAATTAATTAATCAATTAATTAATATGTGTATGAATGTACTGTCTGCATGTAGGTTTGTGCACCCGTGTTGTGCAATGCCACAGAGGTCAGAAGAGGGCATCGGATTCCCCTGGAACTGGAGTTAAAGATGGTTCTCAGCTGTCATGTGGGTGCAGGGGATCGAACCCAGGTCCTCCGCAAGAGCATTCAGCGCTCCCAACCACTAGGCCATCTCTCCAGCCCCGAGAACAATAGCATTTTAAAAGAACTTGAAGGGGTTGGAGAGATGGCTCAGAGGTTAAGAGCACTGACTGGACTGCTCTTGCAGAGGACCGGGTTTGATTCCCAGCACCCACATGGCAGCTAAGAACCATCTTTAACTCCAGTTCCAGGAGAATCCAACACCCTCTTCTGACCTCTGAGGCACTGCACAACATGGGTGCACCAACCTACATGCAGACAATACAATCATACACATAAAAAAATAATAAAAAATAAAAAAAAAAGAAATGTCATTAAAAAAAAAAGAACTTGAAAGCAGACTATATTAGAAGACTGGAGAAAGTCAGATTCAGCATCTTGGTGTAGAAAGAGTGGGCACTAGACCCAGCAGGGCCATTTCTGCCTTTTTTTTTTCCTGGTTTCCAAAGTGGCAGGCGAAGGTGGGAGGGCAAGCTCTAGGCGCTGGCTCCTCTGGGTCCTGGGCTTGGGCAAAACCTTTGTCAGGCGCTTCCTGGAAACAGCGGGTTGGATATCTAAGATAGGTGGGCTGACAGCAAAAAGTATGATGTGACTGTAACTTCATTTAAATTAGGACCACTGATCGGAGATCTTCCAAGACCACCTGAAGCATAGGTAAGAGCTTGGTGCCTCAGCCAGGCAGATTGTTTGATTAGATTTCATTGTCCTTGTTGATCTTTGGCCAGATTGGCTGGTGTGGCTGTCGGGATGGAGTTATCCTCCCAGCTGGTATAAAAGGTGGGTTTGTGTGAGTCTTGAGATGGGAGATCTCCCAAGACCACCTGAAGCACAGGTACTGGGGAGCAGGCTAAAGAACCCACTCCCCCACCCCCGCCAATTGGGATTCTTTGGAGAACTTTCAGAACAGAAAGGGAAGAGTGAGTTGGACTTCCAATAGAAAGCCTAGAGCTTAGAGAAGTCAACACTCCATAAGCAAGGAGTAAAGAAGAAAAACAAATCAATCAAACAAACAATGAAGACATCTGAAGGAGGCAAGCAAAGCAAGCCTTCAACACAGTGAAGAGGCATTTGGGATTCACATTGGAATACAGTCCCCATATGCCAGGGACACGAAAAAGAGATAACATGGGAAAGGTGCAGGATAATCCCACACCAAGCTCTACCAACCCTGTGGAAGATTCCTACAGTGGGATCCCCCTGGGGATGGCCCAGGACACAAATATTAGAAGTGCAATTGTGAACATACTTAAAGAAGTACAAGATTATAAAGAGCAAATCAAAGAATTAAGAAAAGAGAATGAGGCTGGGGGAATAGCCCAGCAGTTAAAGGCTGAGGATAAGAACCCCGCAAAAAAAAAAAAAAAAGAAAAGAGAATGAAGAACTCAAAAAGGACCTAGAGAGAGAGAATGACAATCTCCAAAAGGAAGTGGAAACTCTCAAAAGATCCCATGTTGAAAAAGATAAGAAAACCAACCAGCGAAGCAAAGAGCTGCAGGAAGAGATTGAGAAGCTCCAAAAGGAAGTAGAAATACTAAAGAAATCAGAAGAGGAAATGAAAAAGGAAATAAAACACTCATCCAATCAAGAGGAAAGGAATGGAAAAAGCCTCAGAAGCAGAATGGAGGAAGCAGAACAAAGAATATCAGACCTGGAAGATAACACAGAACAACTAAAAACCTCAAGTAAAGATTATGAAAAATTTTAAAATACACAAAAGTGCAACAACCAGGAACTGTGGGACACTATGAAAAGATCAAACCTCCACATCATAGGAATAGAGGAAGAAGAATCCCAAGAGAATGGTATTGATCAGATCTTCAACAGAACAATAGATGAAAATTTCCCCAAACTAAAAAAAAGACAAACCAATACAAATACAAGAAGCACATAGAACTCCAAATAGACAAGATCAGAAAAGAAACTCTCCATGCCACATCATAGTTAAAATGCTAGACACCCAAAACAAAGACAAAATCCTTAAAGCCACAAGATAAAAACAAATGACCTATAAGGGGAAACCTATCAGAACTACAACTGAGTTCTCAATGCAAACTATGAAAGCAAGAAGAACGTGGAGCAAAGCATTCCCAGTGTTAAAGGACAATAGATGCCAACCCAGGTTACTATACCCAGCAAAAATGTTGATTATAGTTGAAGGAGAGAGAAAAACCTTCCATGACATAAACAAGATGAAAGAATACATGTCCAGAAAACTAACTCTTCAGAGAATACTTGAGGCAATTCAAAGGACAGAAGAAAGGAACAACCATCCCCAGGCACCTAGAAAGAGAAATCAATAAAAGCATAACTGCAGAAGTAGAAACTGAGACTAAAAATACAAATGGGTAATAAGGCAAAAGGAAGCAACATAAATTAGGACCACTTAGGACAATAGATATCCTTAGGCTGATTAATATTAGACTTCCCCCTTTGGTGTTTCCTGACTATGGACAGAAGGCTCTCTGGTGAGTGTTTCTTATTAAGCAACCCCCATCCCTTCATTTGTGGGGTGCAGGAGCTGCTCCCTTGAACTGCGGTTTCCATCCCACCCTGTGTCAGTGTGGCACATTCAGAACGAGGCTTGCTTCCTCCATCACTGGCCTTTCACCTAGTGGGGATGTGTAGGTCCTCTCAGCTTTGGTGGTATTCTACAAATCCTGAGTAGGAACCCATGAGGTACTGCCATCAGCCACACATGAGGTGCCACCATCAACCACCCATGAGGTGCTGCCATCAGCCACATATGAGGTGCCACCTTCAGCCACCCGTGAGGTGCCACCATCAGCCACCCGTTAGGTGCCAACATCAGCCACCCGTGAGCTGCCTCCATCAGCCACCCGTGAGCTGCCAACATCACCCACCCGTGAGGAGCCACCATCATCAGCCACCCGTGCCGCCATTAGGTACCACCATCAGCCACCAGTGAGGTGCCAAAATCAGCCAAACGTGAGGTGCCACCTTCAGACACCCGTGAGCTGCCACCATCAGCCACAAGTGAGCTGCCACCTTCAGCCACCCGTGAGCTGCCACCATCAGCCACTCGTGTGGTGTCACCATCAGCCACCCGTGAGCTGCCACCATCAGCTACCCATGAGGTGCCACCATCAGCCTTCCGTGAGGTGCTACCATCGCATTCCATGAGGTACCACCATCACCCACCCATGAGGTACCACCATCAGCCATCCATGAGCTGCCAGCATCAGCCATCCATGAGCTGCCACCATCAGCCATCCATGTGGTGCCACCATCAGCCACCCGTGAGGTGCCACCATCAGCCACCTGTGAGGTGCCACCATCACCCACCCATGAGGTGCCACCATCACCCACCCGTGAGGTGCCTCCTTCAAACACCCGTGAGCTGCCATCAGCCACCCGTGAGCTGCCACCTTCAGCCACCCATGAGCTGCCACCATCAGCCACCCATGAGCTGCCACCATCAGCCACCCGTGAGCTGCCACTGTCAGCCACTCGTGAGGTGCCACCTTCAGCCAAACGTGAGCTGCCACCATCAGCCACCCGTGAGGTGCAACCATCACCCACCCGTGAGATACCACCATCAGCCACCCCTGAGGTGCCACCATCAGCCACCCATGAGCTGCCACCATCAGCCACCCGTGAGCTGCCACCATCAGCCACCCCTGAGGTGCCACCATCACCCATCCGTGAGCTGCCACCATCACCCACCCGTGAGGTGCCTCCTTCGGACACCAGTGAGCTGCAACCATCAGCCACCCGTGAGCTGCCATCTTCAGCCACCCGTGAGCTGCCACCATCAGCCACCCGTGAGGTGCCACCATCAGCCACCCGTGAGGTGCCACCATCACCCACCCGTGAGCTGCCACCATCAGCCACCCGTGAGCTGCCACCATCAGCCACCCGTGAGCTGCCACCATCAGCCACCCGTGAGGTGCCACCATCAGCCACCCGTGAGGTGCCACCATCACCCACCCGTGAGCTGCCACCCTCAGCCACCCGTGAGCTGCCACCATCAGCCACCAATGAGCTGCCACCATCACCCACCTGTGAGGTGCCACCATCAGCCACGCGTGAGGTGCCACCATCAGCCACCCATGAGCTGCCACCATCAGCCACCCGTGAGCTGCCACCATCAGCCACCCATGAGCAGCCACTATCACCCTCCCGTGATATGCCACCATCAGCCACCCGTGAGGTGCCACCATCACCCACCCGTGAGGTTCCACCATCAGCCACCAATGAGCTGCCACCATCAGACACCCGTGAGCTGCCACCATCAGCCACCCATTAGCTGCCACCATCAGGCACTTGTGAGGTGCCACCTTCAGCCACCCATGAGCTGCCACCATCACCCACCCGTGAGGTGCCACCATCAGCCGTCCGTGAGGTGCCACCATCACGCACCCATGAGGTACCACCATCAGCCATCCATGAGCTGCCAGCATCAGCCACCCATGAGGTTCCACTGTGGAACCACAGTTTGGGACTCACTCCTCACTTTCCTACTTTGCAGCATCCCTGTGTCCAGTCTTTCAGCCCGGCCTCTCAGTCACACACTTTTATGCACAGAAGGTCAGTCCAAAATTTCTAAACTGCCTTCAACTCAGAATTCTAAGACAAAAAACTCTAGAATGTCCACCAAACAGGGTCATGGTTTTGTCGTTTCTGGCTACTGACTGAGCCAGAAATTACTCAGCTGCCCTCGGCTCTGACTTCCTCTGGGAAATGTCTAGTCAGAAGGTGCTCTGGGACCCTTATTAAGGAGGTTAGTAGGCTCCTCTTCCACAGTCTGGTGGGTCCGCAAGAGAACTTGGGCCGTACCTGTTCTGCTGCACAGTGCTCCACAGTGCTCCAAAGTCGGGCCTGGTTACTGTCCCCTTCACATTCCGTTGTGTTCCGGGGGGTGGGGGGGGTGCGATGGCAGACATCGGATGAATGGTTCCTCTTAGGGCAAGAAGTAGCCTGCAGCACTCTTTAAGGGGAGGTTAAGCCCTGGAGAGAAGGGAGGCCATGGTCACCAGGAAATTTTTAGGAAAAGACACAGCAAGATGCCGGGAAGGTTCCGGAAGCAGGTTTCATCTAGGCTGCAGCCTGGTCCAGAGGACAGAAGCCTCAAAGTCTAGACCCAAAGGGTGGAAGTTCTCACATTTACTACCTTGGATAGTGGGTTACAACACAGGCGAATCACACATGGCTGGCCAACAGCAAAAAGTTATAAAAAGCAAGCATTTTGTCTAGTTTTTGAGGGAAAATAAAGTCTGTGTAAGACAATGAGAAATGAAGACGTCAGGCTCTAGCTTGTGTCTGTGTTCTAACCTGTCTGCTGGGCTTTGCTGATGGATGGCGGACGGGGGGGGGGGGGGGGGCGGATTAAAATCGTGCTTTTTCTTAATTTGTTCATTTTTCCATCAGGCTCTACATCATAACCTCCAGGGAGTCAGAGTCAAGTGGATCTCTGTGACATCGAGGCCAACCTGGGCTATTTTGCGAGTTCTAAACCTGTTGGAGCTACACGGAGACCCTGTCTCAAAAATCGAAAACCAATGAACAAAAACAAACAAACAAACAAATAATCTCTTCTCAACCACAGGTGCCATCAACTTGAAGATTTCAATGGACCGTTCACTTTGCTTTCCGTCCAGTTGCATCTAAAACCTCCTGCATCAATTCCAGGCAGCACGAGCAGCCGTACAAGGCTGGTGGTTCAAGTGTTAACTGTGCAGAAATTCCAGTTGTGGACTACTTTTCTAATAGTCGCACGCCTGTAATCCCAGCACTCAGGAGGCAGAGGCAGGCAGATCTCTGTGAGTTCAAGACCAGCCTGGTCTACATAGTGAGTTCCAGGACAGCTGATGACAGGGAGACCCTGTCTCAAAAACACCTCACACACACACAAAAAAAAAGAGGGAGGAAAGAGATTTAATCTAATCGAGGAAATAGGGCCTTCTATTTTGTGAGTGCGTGTGTTTCTGGAGGTCAGAAATGACCTTTAGGCATCACTCTTGAGATCGGTGAGACTGCCTCCCATCAGGATCTGGGAGACTCACCAATGAGGCTAGGCTGGCCAGCTACCAAACTCTAAGGATCTGTCTCTGCAGTGCTGAGATTACGAGTACGTGCCATCATGCCTAGCTTTTTGAGTGGGTGTTGGGGATCCAACTCACATCTTCAGGCTGTGTGACAAGCACTTTACTGACTGAGCTACCTCCCCAACTCTGATGAGGACTTTAAATATGAAAAACAAATGGATGAATGAGGAATTTAAATGATTTGAAGCTGGAAGGCGTCTATGCTAGCCACCTTTCAATACTGTAACAAGTGCCCGAGATAGTCAAGTTATAAAGAGGAGATGTCTGTTTAGACTCATGGATTTAGTGGTTTCAACCTGTGATTGGTTGGTCCCATTGCTTTTAGGCTGACGGAGAGACAGCACATCTTAGTAGGAACACGTGACAAAGCAAAAGTTCTTAACAGAGAGCTAGGAAGGGGTCTGGGCCCCACAGACCCTTCAAGGATACATCCCCAGTAATCCTTGGCTTTCCTCTTAACAGTCCTGCCATCTCCCAGTAGACCATATAAGAGACCAAGACTTCAAGACAAGGAACTTGGGGGTCATTCTAGATTCAAATTGTAGGTGTGCCTCATGATTAAGCGATCAGTAGACTGACATGTTACAGGCTTTGGGGAGGGAGAATACTTTTTATAAAAAGTATCTTTGAAGGGCTGGAGAAATGACCTAGCAGTTAAGAGCGCCAACCGCTCTTACAGAGGACCCGGGTTCAATCCCCAGCACCCACATGGGGGCCGAGAACCGTCTGAAACTCCAATTCCAGGAGAACTCCAGTTCCAGGGGAATCCGACACCCTCTTCTGACCTCCGCGGCATTGCACGACACGGGTGCACAAACCTGCATGCAGACAGTACATTCATACACATACAGAAATAAATAAAAAAATTTTTTAAAAAGTATCTTTGAAGAACTGGAGTCTGAGCTGGTTCTGGGACAGAAAGTGGGATTTAGGGACGTGGTGTGGCATAATGAGTGAGCTTATCAGGTGAAGTGCAGCCATCCCTGCTTGTCCACAGAGACACCAAAATCTAAGGATCTCATATAAAATGGCCCGGTGCCTGAATAGCTCTAGTGTACACCACACTATACTCTAACTACCCCCCCAGTTACTTAAATACCTAATACAATGTAACACTATATAAATTATTGCTATAGAGAATTGTCTAGGGAATAACAACTAGAAAAATGTATATGCTCAGTACATATGTTGACTTTTATTATTATTATTTATTTTTATTGTTTTCCTTTACCATTTTGTATGTGTATTGTGTGCATGTATGCACATATGTCTTTGCATGTGTAGGGATGCATGTGTGTGGGTGCATGTGGACATGTGTGTGTGTATGTCTAAAATCACCCTCCACCCATCATTCTACCACTTTATGCATTGAAGCAGGGTCTCTCAGTCAAACACAGAGCTCATCTATATGACTAATCTTACTAGTCAGCTTGCTCTAGGACCCTGTCTTCACTTTCTGAGACTGGAACTACAGGCGGGTCACTACAGCCACCCTGTGTCTACATGGGCTCTGGGGATCTGTCCTGTTTGTGCGGTAAGTGCTCTAACCACTAAGATACTTTCCCAGCCCAAGATGTCAATACTTCTTAGAAGATTTTTATTAGCACATATTCATTGTACACAGTACTAGATCTCATAAAGACATTTTCATCCCGATCTACAATGCACTCTGAACATACCTCTTCCATTTCCTTCTGCCTTCCCCTTTCTCAGCCTCTCTCATAATTTTCCTATGTTCCCTAATTTCATTTCCACTTAAAAAATATTTTATTTCTGGCAGGGTGTGGTAGTGCACACTTTTAATCCCAGCATTCGGGAGGCAGAGGCAGGTGGATATCTGTGAGTTCAAGGCTAGCCTGGTCTACAGAGTGAGTTCCAGGCCAGCTGGGGCTACAGGGAGACCTTATCTTAAAAACATACACACAAAAAATTTATTTCTTACTATTTTTATTTTTATATGTCTAAGTATAGTTCCTACATGTAGATGTGCACCTGTGTCATGCAGTGCCCTCAGAGGTCAGAAGAGCATGCTGGATCCCTTGGAACAGGAGTTACAGACTGTGCTATCAGCTATGCGGGTACTCGGATTTGAACCTGGGTCCTCTGCAAGAGCAGCCAGTGCTCGTAACTGCTGAGCCATCTCTCCAGCCCTTTCATTTCCACTTTCATGTCATATATACATACATAAATTTATGTATCTGTATAAAATCTACACTCTTCAAATAAGAGAAAACATGGTATTTTTCTTTCTGAGACTGAATACTTTTGAAACTCTCATATATGGAGAGCTAAGGTTTTCTTCAGAAGGGCAAAATGCTACCTGATGAGTCTCTGGGAGACTGGGAAGGCCAGTTTAGCTTAGGCAAAGGGCTGGGAAAACAGTGTTAGAGGCAAGAGGTTTTCTTGAGATGGGTGGAGGTTAGCTTGTACGAGGCTTGGACAGTCAGGGCAATAATCAGGCAAGACTTACTGATCCTTCCTGGGTGCTGGGCATTGTTCTAAGCCTTTTCCATGTCTATTAATCCTCATCACAGCCTTGTGAGGCAGCCAGTGTTGCCAATAGCATTGTGTGTCTGGGAACTGGGAAGCAGGGAGGCTAGTGTTGCATTTGGAGGGACCTTAAGGAACGGAGGGAAACAACAGCCAGCCTGATCCACTGTCTTGTTAAAGCTAAGCAGTTTTAACTGGTCCTTTTGGCAAATGGGATCCAATGAGTAATTTGGCACAGGTTCTCTGTGTAGGCTGTTTACTGTTGGCTTCTGATGCACACTGAACTCCATGGCTATTAGGCACCTCAGCTTTACCTAGGTGTGATTTGCATCTCATGCCAGGGGAATATATGTGAGTCCACACATAAACCAAGGACAGGTTGACACTAGCTCCTTTCTGTTAGTATGGGTGAATATGACCCAAGTCTCTGGATGCAAAAGGAAGCAGGAGGCCCCAAAATGTAGAATAAGCTTTACTGGGAATGCAAGAGTGTTAGCTCTCTGGGAAAGAGTAAGCTAGCAACAAAATGGCTGGCAGTCAGGGTTTTGAAGTGGGCTATGGGGGAAGTCAACTGGAGACTCACAATGCAGAAAGGGTTTGGGGATTTGCCTGCCATGCAACTAACTGCCAGATTGCCTGCTGAAACTTCTTGACTCAAGGAAAACTTTTTTTTTCCTCTCTTCTGACTGGCTCTGATAAGGACGTCTCTGTCAGGGGTCTGGAGCAAGTGCTTTTTCCCCCTGTCTGGTTTCTGATGCAGAAAATAGCTTTTAACTCCTGCCCACAGTGCAGGCCCAGAATGAGGAAGTTCCCACTTAAGTTTGCTGCAAAGATATCTCTGCCTAGGGTCTGGGATGGGGGTCAGGTTCTGTGAGCACTTTCAAGCAGCATTGCTGTGTGTAGGGCTCTGAGCCTGCTGAGTGGTATCTCAGCTGGAGCTGAAAGGTGCCACGCAGCGGGGGGAGTCTGCTGGGGAAGTAGCACCCACTTACTCTTTCATTCAGTCCTTCATTCACCATTGTCTTCTGTGTGTCAGATGCTGAGCTGGGTACGAGGGACAGAGACTGCTTTCATGTTGGTTCTTAGCTGATATGATAATCTTAGTTACTTCTGTGAAGTCAGTAGACCAGTGTGCTGTGGCAGGGAGGTTAGTGGGTGGCAAATGACAGCCACGTTTGTTTTGATAGGCCCAAAGGATTAAGAAGAGCTGACTAAGTAAAAAAGAGGGGTTATTTTCTAGAAAGAAGCAAGAAGGTCAAAAGCCCTGAGGTAGGAATGAATTTGGGAAGTTATTTAACAATTTCCTCAGATAAAACAGGCCATCTTGAGGGAAACCAAGTAAACAATGCAGTGCTCTAAATTTAGAAAGGTAAACAACATCTAAAAGGAGGTAAGCCACAGCAGGTTTTGAGGGGTGGTGGCATGTTCCACCCTAGAGGGAATTGATCCACCTGAAGAAGTCAACAACTCAACAAGCTCAAGAAGTTCCTGAAATTGACAAGGTGTACTAGGCCCCTCCCTCCCCAAGCCTAGGAACTGCTCAGAGACCTTCTCAGACCAGCCAAGCCACCTTGAAGAAGCAGAGACAAGCTGAGATGCCAGGACACTCTCCAGCCTGTTGATCTGCCTGCTGGCTGTGCAGTGCATTCTTCGCTTCCTGTTTTTGTGAACTGTCATCTGAGTCATTCTGCACCTGTAAGGGTCTTCCTATAGCCCCAGCTGGCCTATGTAGACCAGGTTGGCTTTGAACTCACAGAGATCCTGGATTAAAGGCATGCGCCACCCCAGTCTCTCTGTTTCCTGTGCTCATTGCGAGATGTGACCCTCGGTTTGCTGCTCCAGTCTCCAGCAGCCGTACCTCCCGCCACAATGGACTCTGATTCCCTGGAACCGTCAATCATAAGCTCAAATAAACTCTTTTATAAGTTCCTTGGTCATGGTGCTTTATCACAGCAACAGAAAAGTGACTAATACATGGACTGAGCAACTACTGGGATTTCAGCCTCATCAGAGTATAGACTACCATTGTTGGACTACCCAGGCTGTATCATGGAGGCCAATACAGGAAGATCAAGACAGGACGTGTGCTTACCAGACCTCATTTGGGGGACCATGGGAGGGAAAGACCCCAGTGTGGATCACAAGGGCAAGATTGATGGTTGTTTGGGCTTGCCAAGGAGGAACCTTAAAACACTTCCTTAAGGAAAACATGACATCTTTTAGCAAAAAAAAAAATCCTCCAATTTAAACGATATGTATATATATATATATATAATAAATATATATTATATATATATGCAATACAAGTTAGAGAACAACAACAACAAAAGAACTGGGAAAAAAACTCTGGAAAGACTCAGAAAAAGATGCAAGACATATATGGCAGAGTTCAGGAGCTCAGGTGGGGTGGGGGGGCATGGAAAGGGAAATGACTCTAAATTCGATTGAGAAATGATGTATGATGTATGGAAAAAGCTTAATAACAATAAAAAATATAAATTAAAAACATAAAATAAATATGATATAGTAATTAAAAGTATCAGATTGGTGTAACTTTCCTTTTGGATGCTTAATGCCCATACTTAACGTCCATACCAATTCAGCCAAGAGATTTAAGGAACAATTTTGTTCCTTGCCCTCTGAGATCAATTAGTCCCAGGGGATTTTGTCCAGGGGCATCTCTTAAAATGTTCTGCAATTGTGAGTCACCAGGCTTCCTGTGCAGGGAGATCATAGAGATCCACTAACAGAACCCCAGCCAGTGTCCAGTCTATAAAGACGAAAGTCAACGTAGAGGAAAGTTGCCTTATGCTCCAAAGGGAAGCCTGGTCTAGCAAGACCTGACCTTGTCTTTGGTAGATGGAACTGGTTAAGAATGGGCAGAAGGAGCCAGGCACTACCTCCCTCGAAAACTGGAGTGCCCCCTAAAGACCAGAACCTCAACTGACCTTGAGAAAACAAAGTTTGGTTAATCTGGGCTAATTGTGTGGACTTAAACACCCAAAAGGAAAGTATAACCAAAAGACAAATAGTCAATATATTTTTTTAAGCCAGAAAAATTGTGCCCTCAGACATTAGGCTTAAAGTTATATGAAATAGTCTTTTTTTTTTTTTTTTTTGAGACGAGGTCTCCCTCTAGCCCCAGCTGGCCTAGAACTCACTCTGTAGACGAGGCTGGCCTTGAATTCACAGAGATCCGCCTGCCTGCCTGCCTCTGCCTCTGCCTCTGAGTGTTGAGATTAAAGGCCTGTGACACCACACCCAACACTAAAGACGGTTCTTAGCCGCCATGTGGGTGCTGGGAATCAAACCTGGGTCCTCTGCAAGAGCAGTCAGTGCTCTTAACCACTGAGCCATCTCTCCAGCCCCAAGATATTCTAATGGACTTTTAAGTAGGACATTTGAACTCACCCTGTTCTTACTTCTCCTGATCCCCTGCCTAGATCATGGCATTAGTCAAGGACTTTTTTTTTCTGTCTGTAGTTCTCCTTTTGGGGGTTCTTTAGATAGACCCTCTGAATGAGGTATCCCCTAGCTGTCACACCCTATACATCCCTATTCAGCATGGAAGAAGTCAGAGAGGTCGGCATCCCAAATCCCTTCTGGCTATTGGAGTGACCCTTTTCAGAGGGTAACATAACTAAACAGGAGCTAGAAATTGACTAGGCAGTTTAGGTATGAGACCTCCTCCCAAAATTAACCAGATTCTTTCTCAGCTGAGAACTCAAAGCTTCATGGAATAGCCAGTACACACTTATCCTTCTGGTAGCCCTGAAAGATTAAGGAAAAAAAGGAAAGGGGGAAAAAAAAGAGAAGAATTACTTACCAAGCCCTGTAGATTAATTCTTTATTTCACCAGAAAAGAAATGGAAATTCCCCCCTTTTTTTCACTTTGTTTTGTCTTTGTCATTTCATTTTGTTCTTGGGTTTTTGTAAAAAGAGAAAAGAAAAAGAAAAAAAAAGACATGAAAGTAAAGGGGATCATTGGGAAGAGGAGCAGGATCAAGAGTGGTATGGGAACAATAAGGTAATAGGGGTGAATATGATCGAAACAAATGATATCCCCATGTAAAATGTCATTATGAGATCCATTATTGTATATAAGTAATATATGCTAATAAGAAATCTTTAATTTTTTGGAAAAAAAATAAATAAAGGCATGTGTCACAACACCCAGCTTGGGTGTTATCCTTAACTTTGATCAAAAATGGTCCAACCCAATCCTGAAGCCAAATAACCATAATGACTGTCAGAGCAAACTACCTCTATTGGTGCAGTAGTGACACTGTTATCTGGGGAGGAGTAATTAATAGCTTATCTAATTGGCGTTAAAGCCCTCTCAATGAGAGTGAACTCATAGGTGACACTGTAATTATAGTCAAATATACATGGCTGGAGAGATCCTACAGAAAACCCTGTCCTATCTCTAGACAAATGAAATTTCTTTTTTTTTAATTTTCATTTTTTTATTGATGCTTTGTGTATTTCATACATCATTTTCCAATTCAGTTCAGGCATATTTCCATTTCCCTTCCCCCCACCCCACCCCACCCCATCCTAGATCATGCATTCTGCCATAACTGTCCTGCATCTTTCTCTCAGATTTTTTTCATTTTTTAACAATAAGTGATAATTTATGAGTACAAGCATCCTTCATGTAAAACCAGTTTGCAAGCAGTTGTGCCCAAACCCACAAAGCCCATGGGTCCCACCATCCAGCAGGGGGGGGGGTCTTGTATATTCAATCAAGTTGATCAAATGAGTGTCCAGACTATATTGCTGTAGTTTTACCATTCACCCCAATCACAGCCCTTACATTCTACCACGCCCCCTCTTCCACAGATTGTTCCCTAGGCTTAGAAAAGGGGCACAGGTGGATGAGAAACAAAACAGTCTACTTTCTCTGGAGCTGTTGTCTTGGACTCTGGTCAATTCTGGCTGTTTCCTTTCATGGGCTGACAGTTTGTCCAGGAATAACCTTTCAATCCTACTAATGAAGCACAAGCAATTAGATATATAGGTATTTAAACAGTACTAATTGTTATGGTAGGTTATTTTGGTATAGACACAGATGTTTGGATGGTATGTTAATCCATGAATTACATTTTTTCTGTTAAATATGACAGGGTCTTACTATGGCTTATAACATCTTCTAACCATTAGAGGATGTAAGCTTGTGACATCAGCCATGGGTTATTCCTCCAAGGAGAGAGCTAATAGCCAATTAGATTTGGTATATACAGGCATATGGCTGCCTCTGCTGCATAGTATTTCCAGGCAGGCGAGGTGTAGCTGGTGCTGGCAGAAGAGTCTTGCTTGACTCAAGGAGACCCATATTTGCTTTATTGGTATAGTGGCCTTTGGTAACACTCTCTGGTATTCCAGAGACCATCTGTACACTTGCATGTGTGGTCTCAATATATCTTTCCCATGTTAACGTCAGGTCTTCAACAGCAGGGCCTTATCGCCTCTCTTCTTGCAGGTGTCCCAGTTTAGAGGCAAGGAGCCTTTACTTTTTGTGGGGGCTTGGATTCCCTGGCCAACATCTCCTTGGTAGAATAATCCATTGCTGATGTCAGAGCTCCTGTATTAATATATCTTGCTTAAGTGCATAGCTTAAGGAGACTTTAGTATTATATTTGGTTCTGAATAGAGAATAATCCTTTTCACAGTTCCTATGTCTATTAGTCAATTAAAGAAGGCAGTTTTACTGGTTTTATAAGATTACCTCTATAACAGTTGTCTCCAATTTACAGCTGGAGAATGACCTCATCATCATCATATTTCTCCTTGTTCTATGGGGGGAAAGTAAGAAAGACTCTTGTATTAAAACCTTTGCAGCACCTAGAAGGTAGGTTTCGTTAGGACTCATTATAAATAGTTGTTACAAGTAGGATCCACAGAGGGGTTTGATGTTTGTAGCAATCTGAGGCTTTTCTTCCAATGTTCAGACGGGCCAACCTTTCTGTTGGCACTTTCTGGTACATCCTACTCAATGCAAAGCTGTATCTTTCTTTCTTAGCCATTAAGTTGGTGACATTTTGACCTGTTGGAACTACAAATCTTTTCCCGTAGTTAGTTTTAAGATTTGAATTGCAAGGTTTTTGACAAAAAGGTTTCATATCTATCTGTATCCCCCACCCCCTTTTTTTTTTTAGGTTTTTGTTTTTTGACCCATGAGTCTCCAGAAGTTCTTACCATATGTTAAATGTAGATCTTTATATTTACAGACAAGTATACAGTATGCCATTCATCAAAGAAGTAACTTTTTGCAACAGATGGAGGTGACTGCAGAGTTCCACAACTGGTTACATGTAGAAAACACACATCTGAGAGATGCCCACTCCTAGGTGACATATCTACAGGGAACCTCTACACCTGCAGCTCACAGAACACAGTGGAACAGGGGGTGAAGAAAACACTAGTGCATCCCTCAACTTTTACCAGTGAAGCTTCCTTACACAACAGAGTGCACACAGATACACACAGAAGGCCACAACTGGCCAAGTTTCAGAGAAGAAGAGACTACAGAGTGTATGTCCTAGGATAGGACTCCTCTATTAAACCTCACCCAGCCATGGCTCAGGGACCATTTCAGAAGAGGTGGCAGAGAGATTGTAAGAGCCACAGTTGGTCCATGGATGTAGGAAACAGACTTTCAGGCCACTGGAAGCTCCCTCATGTGGAATTGTGGCAATGCTGGCTTTGAGCACATCCGTGCCAACTCCTTCAGACAAAGACCAGAGTGGTGTGAGGGCAGTGGACAGTGGGCCCACCTTAATCTGAGCACTGCTGGAAACTGATTAGGTGAGGGAGAACAGACCTTCCTTAAGACTCTCTAGATAGGCTGAATAGACGCCAGTGGATGAATTTGCACTGAAGGACATCCAGGTAAAATGCTTGCCTGGATGGGACTTAACATGTATGGCAGAGTACATGAGACCTGGTGGGGGGACATGGATGTTGGGAGGGGTCTAAATTTGATTAAGAATTATTGTATGAAATCTACAAAAGCTCAATAAAAAATTTTTTTTTAAAAAAAATGTTCCCCCATGGCCCTGGGAGAGATGGCTCAGCAGTAAAGAGAACTGGCTGCTCTCATAGAGGACCCAGGTTCAATTCCCAAGAACCACATGGCAGCTAATCTGTAACTCCAGTTCCACAGGATCCAATGCCCTCTTCTGACCTCTGTGGGCATTGTAGGACAATGGTGCACTTATACACATGCATGCGATACACTCATACACATAAAATAAAAATAATAAAGAAAATATTAAAAAATAAAGTTGAAAGAAGGCACTGATGTTTGGCTTCTGTCCTCTACACACATATACATACATGTGCACATGCACAAATACATAAGAAAAAAATGTATAAAAAGGACTAATTGGGGAATAAGAAAGATAGGACTAGACAACTGCTAATTGAGCATGCATATCCGTACTGTAAATTGTAGTTAAGAAGCTGAAGAGAGGGCTCAGCTGTTAGAGCTCTCGCTGCTCTTCAGAAGACTGGAGTCCAGTTCCCAGCGCCCATGTTCAGCAGCTCACAACCACCTGTAACTGCAGCTCCAGGGGCTCCAGCACCCTCTTTTGGTCTCCTTGGGCATCAGCATATACATGCACATAAATAATAAAATACATCTCAAAAACTTGGAGTTAAATATTTTATGATTCACATAATTTAAACAACAATTGAAATCCAGGAGTGGAATTCTAATTGAAATTTCCTTTTTTGAGATTTTGATAGAAGATAAAAGATTGCTAATTCTGCTAGGCATGGTGGCCCACGCCTTTGATCCCAGCACTCAGGAGGCAGAGGCAGGTGAATCTCTGTGAGTTCAAGGCCAGCCTGCTCTACAGAGCAAGCTCCAGTCCAACTGGGACTAAAGGGAGACCCTGTCTCAAAAAGACCAAAAAAAAAAAAGGATTGTTAATTCTTTGATGTAAAACTCTGATAAAACACTGAAATTGATAATACATAGTAACAAAAGAGCGAATTCATCCAGGACCATTGTACTGAGTAAATAAATAACTGAACAATTTTATTTTATTTTGTTTTAGATTTTATTTTAGTTATCTGTCTTAGTATTTTGGAATGCTAGGTCAAAATGTTGACAGTGTACACTAATCCTAACATACTGCAACTCCAACCATCACCTCAGCCCAAGTTGCAGTGCCAGCCCTAACCCTAGCCCTAGCCCTTTCCACACCTACCTCCGCCCCAGAGCCAATCCTCCGTTAGGTGCTGGCTGGTGCACAGTGTCACCACGGAAGCTGGACGCTGTGATCCACGGGATCCACATTTTCTGAAGCCACTAGAAGCTGCATCTGCCCTGAAGGCCGGCCGGGTTCCCTTCCCAACAGGAAACGGGAAACAGGAAACCGCTTGGGGAAGGCGGAGTACTCTGAGGAGCAGTCTTGTCCTGACTCTTATTTTTCTTTATAGCCTCTGGGTTGGCGATAAAGTCAGGGTCATACAATTAGACTGGGGTTGGCTCGTACAGTTTCCCAGATTTCCATGTCATGTTGGGTCAGTCCTAATCCGTGCCACGGTGTCATCTCCCAATTCCAGATAAGCGTTGTGGAGATTGTCTTCCTTGCTTACGAAACTTGTACTCCAGGCAGCTCCAGCACTGCTGCAGCCTGGGACCACCCAGGGAGGTGTTGATGTCCAGCACCCTGGGAACTGGGGACCGGCTGAGGCCCTGCCCTGCCCGCCTGCCTGCTGGAACCCGACTGGGCCGCAAGGGGCGGCCTCCCTGCTCCGCGGGTTGCTGGGCTTCTGACTATGCTTGTGTGTCTTTCTGAAGGACAAGGAATGGCTCTCTTTGAAGTGGAAAAATTCAGAAAGGCCTCACCACAAAAACCGCATCAGAGGAGTTTTCTTCGTTGTTCTTCCAAATCAGGGCTCTGATAGAAAAAGAAAAACAAACACCCTCCTTCAGATGCCTGTAGAGAATATTCTTCCAAAATATACAATACGAAAGCAAGTACCTGTTTTCATACCAGTGCCAACAAACCGCTGACGGCATGGCAAGCCACCTTTTAGTGATTGCCAGGCGCATTCGGCCCTGTGCTATTTTACAACAGCTTGGTGTAACAGGAGCTGTGTGTACCCTGACTGATGAGAAGTGGCCTCACCAGCCCAGGGTCACATGGCTGCTAATTCCTACCTGAGCGCAGCCGGCCTTCAAAGTCTTGTTCCTGACCCAGGCGTGTTCTCTCTGGTTGGGGATCCTCACTTAGTGTCAGCCTGTTCTTATTTGGGAGTGACTAACCCCTCAAGAGAAGTGTGTGTGTGTGTGTGTGTGTGTGTGTGTGTGTGTGTGTGTGTAGGTGTGTGTGTGGAGGTGTGTACACATGCAGGTGTGTGTGGATGTGTGAAGCAAGCAATCTTACCACTCCGCCTTGTTTTCTGAGACAGAGCTTGGGGCCTTCAGTTCAGCTCAGCTGCCTGTCCAGTGACCCCCTGGAGAGCCATCTCTTTCCCCTCCCCAGTGCTGGGATTCCAAGTGTGTACCACATGCCCTTTTATTCACATGGGTTGTGGAGCTCAAACTCGGGTGTATAGCGAACACTTCAAACACTTTACTGACTGACTTGTCTCCCTTGCCCAGCATGCTGTGTTGTTTTTTTGTTTTGTTTTGTTTTGGGTTTTTTTGGTATTTTGAGACCGGGTCTCCCTTTAGTTCCAGCTGTCCTGGAGCTCGCTCTGTAGACCAGGCTGGCCTTGAACTCACAGAGATCTGCCTGCCTCTGCCTCCCAAGAACTAGGATTAAAGGCGCGCACCAAGCTGGAGAGATGGCCTAGCAGTTAAGAGCACCGACTGCTCTTACAGAGGACCTGGGTTCGATCCCCAGCACCCACATGGTGGCCAAGAACCGTCTGAAACTTCAATTCCAGGAGAACTCCAGTTCCAGGGGAATCCGACACCCTCTTCTGACCTCCGAGGCATTGCATGACACGGGTGCACACACTTGCATGCAGACAGTACACTCACACACATACAGAAATAAATTAATAAATAAATAAATAAAAATAAAGGTGTGCGCCACCATGCCCGGCTAATTAAGAAACTTCGAGGGCCAGCAAGATGGCTGAGAACTTAAAAGCATTGCCTGATCAAGTCTGACAACCTGAGTTCTGTCTCTGCCTCCACAGTACTGCGATTATAGATGTGTGGCACCCTATCTTTAAATTATTTACTTTTAATTTATATGTAGACACGCTTTGCCTGCATGTATGTAAGTGTACTATGTATATGCACTGCCCGGGGGATCAGAAAAGGGACATCGGATCCCCTGAAACTGGAGTTACAGAAGGTTGTGCATGCTGGGAACCAAAACCTGGTCCTCTGAAGAGCAGCCAGTGCTTGTAACCACTGAGCCATGTCTCTAGCCCTCCCCCTTGCAATTAAAATAAATTATTTGCCACCATGACTTTAATTACTTCCTTTGATTCTCTTGAAACAACACAAGTTAAAAATATGGGGCTGGAGGGATGGCCTAGCGGTTAAGAGCGCCGACCGCTCTTGCAGAGGACCCGGGTTCGATCCCCAGCACCCACATGGCGGCTGAGAACCGTCTGTAACTCCAATTCCAGGAGAACTCCAGTTCCAGGGGAATCCGAGACCCTCTTCTGAACTCCGCGGCATTGCATGACACGGGTGCACAGACCTACATGCAGACAGTACATTCGTACACATACAGAAATAAATAATAATAAAAAAAAAATTAAAAAAAAATAAATTTTCGTGGTCACTGAGAGGCACACTGTTCTACGGCACAGTCATAGTCTACCTGTGAACATTGTAAATGAATCGTATATCTGTGAGGGAGCAGCGGGAAGGAGCAAGCTTCCACGACCCGAATCCAATCCCTTCCTGAGTTCTGGAGGTATAGACTGGATCCCCAGAGATGTCAAGCTCATCACAGAGCACCTCCTGAGGGTCCCAAAATACTGCACCCCGACCCTGGCTACTGATCTCGTTACTGTATTAGTAATCATGAAACATCAGCTTCATCGCCACTCTGTATTTAGATAGCAAACATGAGAGTTTCAGGGCTTCAGGGATCCCTGACAGGTACCTTTTCCTCTGGGTGCTTGACGATTGGAGCTGTCCTGTCTTCACAGAGAATCCTGACCACTTGCTCCTTGATCTTAGCCTGGAGACACCGTACATCTGACTGCAGATCTTCCAGAGGCCAAGCAAGGTACAAGACCAGAGGAGGTTGGAGGAAGCCGGGGCTCCCTCTTACTCAGACCTTTGAACTCCCTGATTTGATTCCACTGAGGAAGGAGCAGGCCTGACTATGAGCAGTATTTAGAATTAGACCTGGTGACGGGAATTGTCTATGCAGGTGGATAATAAGCGAGCACCTGCTCTGCCATTAGGCTGAGCCACACGGACTTGTCAGTGTTGATCTTTCAGCCCACGGCTCAGTCGACAGGCTCTTCTTTGTCACCTTCTTCCCCTCTTCCCTTCCCAGGCCCTGGGTGTTTCCCTGGTGTGACAGTAGGGTCAATTCTTTGATTTACTAGTATTGTCAACCTATATACTTCCTTATGAAACCTCCCAGACCGTTTTTTTTTTTTTTTTTTTTTTCAAAGGTTGACTTTTTGAAAAGTGCCATCTGATTCAACCAAGGTTAGAAGGAGACACTCACATAGCTGTGGACCCGGAAGACTCCTTTGCCCAGCTGCCCTGGTGCTGCCCTTGTTGGTCAGGAGATCCAGGGATGTTATCACTTCGCTCGACGAGGTCTGGCCCATAAGGTAGGTTAGTGGGCATCATGTGAACTCATCAGGAGCCAACACAGCTCTGTTCTTGCCTGGGCCAGTGGATCTGACACCTCTTTGTTTATTTACGTGTATATGTTTTAAATCCATTGAATTTCTTCTTTTTTCCATTTTCATGTGTGTCATGAGCACTTGTATATGCATGATTCACATACATAGGAAGGACATAAATGGGGACACATGTGCATGAGGTACTTACTTGTGTGTGTGTAGGCCTGTGTACATTACTTTTCTGTTACTATGATAAGAGATCAGGTCCAAGGGAACTTATATAAAAGGAACCATTTGTCTGAGCTTACGGTTCGATTCCAGAGGGTTAGAGTCCTTTACGGTCGAGAGGCATGGTGGCAAAAGTGACCTGAGCAGAAAGCTGAACAATCACATCTTCACGCAGGCACAGGAAGCAGAGTAAGACTGGAAATCTGGCCAGGCTTAAGAACTCTCAGTCTGCCTTCAGCGACAGGCTTCCTCCAGCAAGGTGCACCTCCTAAAACCTCCCCAAACAGCTCCACCAGCTGCAGGCAAAATGCTCAGATACTTGGAATCTGTGGCAGACATTCCCATTCAAACCACGCAAAGTCCAGATGTTGAGAATGTCAAGCATCTTCCTCAATTGCTCTTTCAACTGGTGCCTTGAGGTAGACCCTCTCAATCAAACACAGAGCTCTGGCATTCTTGCCAGCCACCTGTATGTGGCTTCTGGGGATCTCATGCTCGTGTAGCAAGTGCTTTAACCACTGTAATATAGTTTTATTTGTTTCCAAACCATATTTGTACATCACTATGAATAAAACTCCATTACAAAGCTTGTTGATTGATTTTCTTGTACTGGAGAAACACTGGGACTGTATGCTCATGAATATATGTATATATGTTACGCACACACCTACTCACGTGGTTGCCTGTGTACATCAACACCCGCCATCAATACACCCTTCTATATGAGTATACATGTGTATACTTATCAGATAGCATTCCTTGGGTAGAGGAGCCCTGAAGCCACACAATGTTGACCTTGGAGACAGTGCCAGACCTCCTAGAGTGCTGGCCCAAAGTCCTGCAGTGGGGCTGGAGCTCAGGCCCAGCACTGACACCTCTAGCTTAATATCTAGAAGAGTCTCACAGCTGAATTTCTATTCCCTACACCCTAATGGGCACCCTGGGCCTCACCAACATACACCTACTTTCTGTAGCCATCAAGCAACAGACTGGTGTAATTCATGGGCACCTAGCCAACTGACCGGGGGATATTTGCCATGGAGATGGGGGGCAGTACTTCCACAGGCTTTAGAGTCACAAGATCTTAGGAAACTGTTAGGTTGGGCCAGGGGCAAAGCCAAGATTGTATAGACCGGAAAGACCCTCCTTTCTTTTCGGTCAGGCCAGATTCCCCTAAGACCTCTGGACCTGAGACCTACCTCCAGATCTGAGCCCCTGGCCTGTTTTAATTGGCCAGATTCCAATAAGTTACCATCTCCCCTCCCCCCAATAAAAGGTTCTCCCCACCTCTCAGAAGCTTGCTTTCCACAGCCCTCAGGATGGCTGGCAGCCGGTGGATTCGCCCTAGAGAGACTGCATTTCCTGGAATAAATGCCTACCTTTATATACTTTTAAATTCAGACTGATCTGGCCTTTTCTTAGCGTCGGTTATACTTCTCAGAAACTTCTGGGTAAATTTCAACACCTCTGAGAATTGCCTCTGTCCTTTCATCCTTAAGATACAAGAGTGGAGGAAACTCCTCCAGTAGCAGGATTGAACGCAAGGTAGACATGAAGGCTGGACATGACTTTGCTATGCAATATCATAGCTTTTGGTTCTACAAACTGAGCTATAGGAAGAAGAATTTTCTGTAAGAGGTAGAGCTACTTTCTCTACCAAATCTAGTTGTTACATGGCAGAAGAATTGGAGCTTATGGTCGCAGAGTTTCTGCTTCCCACGCGGAGGCCGCTGGGTGGTATTGCTCTCTTGGCCTGCGTCATCAGTGCTGCAGGATCACAGGTTCTGGGGCACAGAGCAGCTGGCACAACTGCAAGAAGGCAGCATGAGCCGAAACACTGCTGCATGCCATTGCTGGGGCCAATGACCTTTAAAGTTCTTCCTGAGTTCCAAATACCTAGAGTACACTGCACAGTCCGTGGCCTTCCCTGCCGCAAGACCTTGACTCATTAGCAAGCACAGATTAACTGGGAATACAGCAGGCACCAGCTCTCACCTGTGTTAATAGATTTCACATGAGGTCTTTGGACCAGCAAAATAGCTTCACATATGAACTCAGGCCTGTCCAATCAGAAGGCAGCAGTGGGCCTCAGTATCTGTGTCCAACGCCTTTAAGAGATTCTGACACACCCTTAAGAGGGAGAACCACAGAGAGCGGGGGACGCACCTCCAGGATGGATCAGAGGGTAGAGGACCTGTTTCTGGGGTGGATCAGAGAGCCAAGGGCCCGCCTCCAGGATGGACCTGTCTCCAACAGATCAGAGAGCAATGGACCTGGCTCCAGGATGGATCAGAGAGCAGAGGACCTGCCTTCAGGATGGATCAGAGAGTGAAGGACTGGGTTACAGGATGGCTGGAGAGCAAAGGACCCGTCTCCAGGATGGATCAGAGTGCAAAGGACCCACCTGCAGGATGGATCAGAGAGCAAAGGACCCACCTCCAGCATGGATCAGAGAGCAAAGGACCCACCTCCAGGATGAATCAGAGAGCAAAGGACCCACCTCCAGGATGGATCAGAGAACAAAGGACCTGTCTCCAGGATGGATCAGAGAGCAGAGGACCTGCATTCAGGATGGATCAGAGAGTGAAGGACTGGGTTGAAGGATGGCTGGAGAGCAAAGGACCCACATCCAGGATGGATCAGAAAGGAAAGGACCCGCCTCCAGGATGGACCAGAGAGCAAAGGACCCGTCTCCAGGATGGATCAGAGAGCAAAGGACCCGTCTTCAGGATGGATCAGAGAGCAAAGGCCCCACCTCCAGGATGGAACAGAGAGCAAACGCCCCACCTCCAGGATGGATCAGAGAGCAAAGGACCCAACTCCAGCATGGATCAGAGAGCAAAGGACCCACCTCCAGGATAGATCAGAGAGCAAAGGACCCACATCCAAGATGGATCAGAGAACAAAGGACCCACCTCCAGGATGGATCAGAGAGCAAAGCACCCACCTCCAGGGTGGATCAGAGAGTAAAGGACCCACCTCCAGGATAAATCAGAGAGCAAAGGACCCACCTCCGGGATGGATCAGAGAGCAAAGGACCCACCTCCAGGGTGGATCAGAGAGCAAAGGACCCGCGTCCAGGATGGATCAGAGAGCAAAGGACCCGTCTCCAGGATGGATCAGAGAGCAAAGGACCCACGTCCAGGATGGATCAGAGAGTAAAGGACCCGCCTCCAGGATGGATCAGAGAGTAAAGGACCCACCTCCAGGATGGATCAGAGAGTAAAGGACCCACCTCCACGATGGATCAGAGAGTAAAGGACCCGCCTCCAGGATGGATCAGAGAGTAAAGGACCCATCTCCAGTATGGATCAGAGAGTAAAGGACCCACCTCCAGGGTGGATCAGAGAGCAAAGGACCCGCGTCCAGGATGGATCAGAGAGTAAAGGACCCACCTCCAGGATGGATCAGAGAGCAAAGGACCTGTCTCCAGGACGGATCAGAGAGCAAAGGACCCGTCTCCACGATGGATTAGAGAGTAAAGAACCCGTCTCCAGGACGGATCAGAGAGCAAAGGACCCGTCTCCAGGATGGATCAGAGAGTAAAGGACCCACCTCCAGCATGGATCAGAGAGCAAAGGACCCACCTCCAGGATGGATCAGAGAGCAAAGGACCCACCTCCAGCATGGATCAGAGAGCAAAGGACCCACCTCCAGCATGGATCAGAGAGCAAAGGACCCACCTCCAGGATGGATCAGAGAGCAAAGGACCCACGTCCAGGATGGATCAGAGAGTAAAGAACCCACTTCCAGGATGGATCAGAGAGTAAAGGACCCGCCTCCAGGATGGATCAGAGAGTAAAGGACCCACCTCCAGGATGGATCAGAGAGTAAAGGACCCACCTCCAGGATGGATCAGAGAGCAAAGGACCCGCGTCCAGGATGGATCAGAGAGCAAAGGACCCACCTCCAGGG